>UZAE01012784.1:0-31884 GCA_900617975.1 Rodentolepis nana | reverse complement strand
TACCGAATGATTGCGTTTCATGAAGGTCTGACTTCCGATGCTCGGGACACAAGTAGGGATGGATCAATATTTATTTATATGGGGTGTGCGATAGACTTACCTCCACGTGGTGCACCCTGGGCAACGTATACTCATACGGCAAAAAAGTCTATTATTCGGTGGTTGACTTCTGACTTCAAACTACCCTCACCCCACTGTATGTCATATCCGACCACTTCCACAGTACTCACCTCACCTTTTTTCTACCTTTTCCACCTTCGTCTTTGAAAAACTCTTCTGTCCCCCTTCTCTCAACTTTTTTTCAATTTGATGTTCCTTCTCCTCTGTGAAGCCTGAAGTCAACTAAAGGACTAATGATAACCATCAAAACAAGTGCCATTTGTTATAAATAAATATTTATTTAAATCAAATCGAAAAAAGTCTAGAGGGGGGTGAACAGAAGAGTGTTTTAATGATGTAAAAGAGACAGACACAAAGGTAGATGAAAGGTGAGGTGAGTACTGTTAAGTGGTCGAATATGACACACAGTGGGGTCATGATAGCTTGAACTCAGAAGTCAACTGCCGGCTAATAGACTTTTTGTCGTATGAGTACACGTTGCCCAGGCTGCACGACGTGGAGGTAAGTCTATCGCACACCCCGGGATGGATCAATACAGGAGTACACATTAAGATCAAGGTAAATATTGTCAAGAATGGAAACCGAAGGCCAAAGAGCTAGGTAACTTAATTCCCTGCAGTTTAAGCAAACGGAGTCGAGTTAAAGTTAAAACAAGGATCAACTTGTATACTTTGTTCTATTTGATTAAAATATTTGATTTTGTGAATAGAATGGTACTTCTCAATCGTCAATTACCAGGCATAACTGCCCGAGAGCGATTAGAGGATTAGTTATAAAAATGTCAACCTTCCGCCTTGAGTTGTTATTATTATTATAATTATCTTACAATTGCATTGATATTAGCCAAACTTTTTTTGTTTCTTAATCGCTCAACTTGTGCACTTGGTGCACATTCTTCAGGTCAGCTAACGCTAGTTGAGGACACATGTATGTGGAAAAGTTACTCCACAGTAGCAATAAAATTTTATCTCATTCATGAACAGCTTGACCTATTTCCTTACACCTCAACTTGATCAATTCTTTAACTAATTATACACTAAAGCAGACTGTTAAGAGTTAATAACTCTTGTAATATGTTGCATCTTATTAGATGGTGGTCTAGCATCTGATTCTGGTCAATTGAGATGACAACTTGGCCCAATAAAAAGAGCGCAAAATATTAAGTAATCCCAGATCCCGTTTCACCCCCTAAAGGGCCATGGGGTGGGGGGGGGGGTTAAGTCGTCATGGCGGTGGTCATATCAATAGTCACACGAGTGCTTACTTTGGCGTGAGAGGTGTATGCATATTGTACCTAACGTGATTTTAATTCTGTCCAGTCACCTAGGTGCATACGCACCCAAGGATGGCCAGACATAAGCACTCATTCGGGTACGCTAGCACCCATCGTTGCACGCACTCGCTTGCTTTTGCGCGGAAACTTATTCAGCGGATTTGGAGGGATTTTAAAACTCTAATTCTGCCAACCCCTTCCCACTCCCCAAATGGGGTTACTTGTTTCGGATATTTGACTGTTTGAACTCCTGGTTGACTATGATTCTATTATTATTGTAAACATAGTCTCGTTATAATGAAATTATTTTACGTATCGTGGCCAAACTTCCATTTTCAAGTTAAGCCAGTTGACTCATGCAAATTTACTGGCCAAGTCTGTTAGATACATTGAGATTGAATATTTATATCAAATGGCAGGCGTTATGATAGTTATCATTAGCCCTTTAATTGACTTCAGGCTTCACAGAAGGGAAAGAAAATAAAATTGAAAAAAGTCGAGAGTGGGGGGGGGAAGAGAAGAGTGTTATAAAGATGTAAAAGAAACAGACACAAAGGTAGAAAAAAGGTGAGGTGAGTGCTGTGGCAGTAGTGAAAATGTCATAGAGTGGGATGATGGTAGTTTGAAATGAGAAGTCAACTGCCAGTTAATAGACTTTTTTGCCATATGAGTATAAGTTGCCCAGAGTGCACCACATGGAGGTAAGCCTATTACGTACCCCTTGAAATAGAATATCTAATTTTCTATTTGATTTTATCGCCTGATTTTGGGTGCAAATGCCCCTCAAAAGTGGCGATCTTAATATTTGTACTAAACTTGTCAAATTCGCGAAATGATAAATAATTTTTTTGAATTGAAATGAAGGGAAGCGCCATTGGAGGGTCGTTTGCACCGATCTAACTTACTGGCTCCAAACAACGAACTGCAATCGGACCATTAATATCGCCACCATGTGAAAGATTTTGGCCATCTTAAAATAAACAAAGAAATAAACACTCGTTTGGCTTCTACCTCTTTCCTGAGTGCAAAGCTAAATCTTTATTGACTTTCAGTTATTGATATTTTGCCTTTAACAAAACGCCAGATAATTAAGAGAAGCAAACTATAATCTCTTCTGCAACAATTAGCTTTTCTTGGGACAATTCAATTAGACTGACTATTGTTCATTTGCAGCCATTAGTGAGAGACACTTAGTAATTGGGGTGTTTGGGGCTTTGACTTTTAAAATACGGCAAATAAAGCCGTTTGCTAGAGCAAAGAAGAGATCGATTTTAATTAGAACTTTCAGATAGGGAGGAGCATTAAGGTTTCGGCTAAATTTTGCATTTTGGGCAAATGCATTTGCATTTGACTTCGAATCGAAAACACGACATATATACTCCATATTTCATTGGGCGTATGGAAAATTAAGAGCTGTTTCAATGAACTTTCCTTCAAACACTTCTTAGATAAGCAATTTTAGCGGACTAAATAGGGGAAAAAAAGATTTCAACGGAAGACCCTTAATTCGAGGAAAACATCCGCAGCTTTGTAGGAGGTACTGATGTTTGCAATATCTCTTTCAGTTAGTCTATTATTCATAAGTTGACATCTCTGAGATGCAAGAGTGCGCTTTCAATATCCAATTTTACCATTCATTTAACTAGGATATTTTTTATTTCAAATGACAGGCGTTTTGATAGTTATCATTAGCCCTTTAGCTGACTTCGGGCTTCACAGGGGGAAGGAACATCAAAGTAACAGAAAGTCGAGGGGTAGGGAACAGAAAAGTGACTTACAGATGTAAAGAGACAGACATGAAGGCAGAGAAAAGGTAGGATGAGCACTGCGCCAGAAGTCAATCGCCAGTTAATAGACTTTTTTGCCGTATGAGTATATGTTGCCCAGGGTGCACCACGTGGAGGTAAGTCTATCACGCACTTCTAAGGCTATATATGGAATTCGGTTTTTATCCCTATTCCTCCATCTCTGCTAAACAAGGGAATTACATGTTAGAGTTATTGTTTAAAACAATAATTGAGTGTTTTTTCGCATGTAAAAGCTTGTTTAAAAAATGATTGCTCTAAAGTTAATATGTGGTTGCTGATATTGAAACTCGTGACTAGACTTTCACCAAGTGAATTTCAACAAACGTTGTACTATTTGCCAACATTGAAGGAAAAGGGAAAAGAGTGTAGATATAAGTTTAATTTGATTACCTCTAATATCATGGTAACTAATTAGTATTCGCCATGAAGGGGGCAAGTACATTAATATTTTGTAAATATTTATTTATACCAAATGGGAGGCGTTTTGATGGTTATCATTAGTCCTTTAGCTGACTTCGGGTTTCACAGAGGGAAGGAACATCAAAGTAAGAAAAATTCGATAGAGGGAGCAGAGAAATGATTCAGAGTTGTATAAGAGGCAGACACAAAGGTAGAGAAAAAGAAAGGGTAAGGTGAGTACTGTATAAGTGGTCGAATAGGACATACAGTTGGGTCATGGCAGTTTGAAGTCAACTGCTTTGTTTATAGACGCTGTCGTCTGAGTAAACGTTGCCCTGGTTGCACCACTTGGAGGTAAGTCTATCGCAAACCCCATGTTGCAAATATAAGATTTGAAAATAGCAAAACAGTTTAGAAAATAATGCGATTATAGAAGAGGCTAAAGAGTTGACTTGGAGCTTATAATAGAGTCAGAATTTCAAGGGTTTTAATTTTCTTGATTTGTGGAAGCACTGAATAGTTTACGTTCTCGAGCATACTTTTATTACACAGATTCTTCTGCTTCCGACTGATTTCATATAGGCGATATTCAAAACTTGTTAACGGAGGGGAGGGGGGGGGGATGGAATGAGCGGTTTCTTCCAATGGAATTTTAAATTTAATACGTGTTGATCAGGAGCTATTAATTACCCATCTCAAAGAAAGTGACCTAAATAGGCATTCTTCCGATTGTATGATTCAGTTAGAATCAAAATGCTCGGAATTACTTTTAGCAAAAGAGGGAAAGGATAACACATTAAGGTGGTGTTTTGACAATGCTCACCTTTTACGTTGGGGTGGTCAGAATCCAGTAAACCTTCCGTTAAGTTCTAAGCAATGATCGGGTTGAACTCAGTGTCCCTAGCAATTCTCAGGCCTTGTGATCAAAATAAATTGATCCTCATTTACTACCCACAACTTTTGATAACTATACCATTTTTAAAATAAGTTATTTAAACGGCAGGAACAGTCGCAAGAATGTCAATCAGAACTCGCCAATTTCAAGAATTGCAAGTATGAGGATAGTGACGATGAAGAATAAATGTAAATGTGGGTCAAATTTATTTCATGGTAGCCGTTGTTTCGATAAATATTCTTTAAACATATTTCCAATCATTAACTTCCATCCAGATGATGTCTGCTTAGTCGAAGAGAGGTGCAGTGTTTTTTGATATTTATAGAATTAAATTTTGGTTGACATTGATCAAGGTCTATAAGACCTTTCCAAAACCCCTTTGGCCAATTTAATATTAAAAAAAGGGTGTGTGTTCGACTTAGCTCAAAGTGGTGCACCCTGGGCTACATATACTCATACGGAAAAAAATGTCCATGAATCGGCAGTTGACTTCTGACTTCAAACTACCATGACCTCATTGTGTGCCATATTCGACCACTTCCATAGTACTCATCTTACCCTTACTCTGTCTGTCTGTCTGTCTGCCTGTCTCTTGCATCCCTCTGTCTCTTTACGTCTTTGAAATACTCTTCTGTTTCCCCTCCCTCCACTTTTCTCATTTTGACGTTCCTCCACTCTGTGAAGCCCCAAGTCAGCTAAAGGGCTAATGATAACTATCAAAACACCTGTCATTTGAAATAAACTAAATATTAGTAAAAAACTAAATTCTCTGGTAGTTTGCCAACTCTTATTCTATAATCATCACGGCTAGCATGAATCGCGGTAATAGAATTTTCACCAGGCAATTGATATTTCATCTACTAGTGAAGGCCGATACTGAACTGACCTGACCTGACCCTTCCCTTCTTGCCTTTTTGCTTCATTCTCACCGACCGTGTTAGGTTTCATGCCACCCCCCCCCNCTCCCACCCATCCCCCCCCCCAAACCTCCATGTTAATTTAACCAAGATTCCCATCCCCTTAGTTTCACCTCGTACTTGCTATTCATCCTTTTAAAAGTGGTTATTCATCTCAAAATGAAATAGCCTTGTCACTGTCAGAGTAGACTATTGAATATAACTAAAAATGCCGAAAAAATAAGACTCAACATCTTGATTTCTGTATATGCACCAATTTGGCCCTTCCCAGTCAGTTGCCTTTCCATTTCGAGGGCTTTAAAGGCCAATTATTGGTGCAGCATCTCATTATTTAACCAGAGTGGTCCCAAATCCGACGTTTTGTAACAAAATTTCCAACTTACTATTACCATTATTACATCTTAGTTACAAGTTAAAGACCAAAAGCACTTTTATTTGGAAACCTGTGTCAATAAATCCGGGGTCATTTCAGTGAGGATACTTAATGTGAGCATTCACATTGCACCTAAATCCATTTATCTATAAAATGTTAGGGTAATTGAGACAGGTTTTCGTAAGCCTTACTCGTCGAACTTGCAAAAACATTGTAGAGATCTTGTTCAGCCGCCGTTGTATGTCCCCCCCCCCACTGGACATAACTAGTTCAGTCAGACTCATTGGTGGGGGGGGGGGAGGTTAACCCAGGAGACGCCTCATTAACTTTTTTTAACAAAACTAAAGTGGAATAAAATTAAAAACTGCGTCGATGAGGGGGGGGGAATCGTTTGGTCTAACTGTCCAAATACTCGAGCACTCACGCCTCCCCCCCCCCGCACACATTCGTACTAATATAGTCAATTCGCATAACAAAGTTCGATACAAAAAACGGCTTAGTTTCAACATTTAAACTTGTATCGTCTAATACTTGAGAAATAACTATTAGTTTAGTAATAAAAGCTCCTACAGTTAGATCAAAGTTCAGGAGAAAATACTAACTTTTCAATAAGGATAAACCGCTTTGAACACGATTCAAGCAGTTTCTAACCCTATTTGTTCCACAGAAAGCACAACAAAAGCAAAAAAGTCCGATCAAGATCATGACTAACTAAATAAGATAATTTTACGACCCCTGAATTGGATTTATGAAAATTCTAAAAACGGAATTCAAACCCAAGGTGTCGGAACTTTCAACCGTTATTTCTAATGCTCACGCTTGGAAATGAGGTTTACCCCTGCTACGTCATTGGCCAAACAGGTAGCCAATCAATATTCTCATTCATATTTGTCACTTTGAGTAACTAATTATACGATTCAAATTAGCTGACACAAGAATAGCTTGCAGCTCAAATGCTAATTAATAAAATGAACCTTCCCTAATTAATTTAACGAGGAAGAACAAGAAAGTTTTAATTCAAGGCAGTCATCGACTTCAAAAGTACATCCTTTAACTTATTGCAATTGAAAATGGGAAACAAGTTAAAGCCTCAAGTTGTAGAAATTTTGCCAATCAAAAATTAACTAATAGGAGGTAATCTTTGGTGGTTAAACTATTGTTTATTTAATTTTTTCAGAGTAATCAATTTTAAATGTTGCTCTGTCTTTATATAGCTCCAGAGGTAGTATCCAATTTCCCTATTTAGCACGTTAACGGTAACTAAGTTAATTCATTGCTAACAAAAATGTCTATTTATTTATATCAAATGGCAAGCTTTTTGATAGTTACCGTTAGCACTTAACAGAGGGGAGGAACATCAAATTCGAGAGGGGTGTGCGATAGACTAATCTCTACTTGGTGCCGCCTGGGCAACGTATACTCATACGACAGAAACGTCTATAAACCGGCAGTTGGCTTCTGACTTCAAATTACCATGACCCCACTGTGTGTCAGTTTCCTCCACTCCACAGTACTCAACTTGCCTTTTCTCTGCCTTTGGGTCTGTTTGTCTGTCTCTTTTGCATCTGTAAATCGCTCTTCCGTTAACTTAAATATAATTTATAACTCTACCATGTTGGTGGTACGACCTTAGGCAAATGGTTCGTTCATACTCTATTGCACAGGTGTCACTCTTACCGTCTCAAGTACCCATCATATCCTACGTACACAGGTGGAGTAACAAAATTGAATACACTGAACACCTAGCAACATACCTCCTTCTGTGGACTTAAAGCAATTTGCCAAAACCCATTGCCAAAGGAGGTGAAGCAAATGATTCTCGCTCAAAATTAAATGTTGCCTTTGTAATTACCAGCAAATTCCTTCCCAAATCAAATCGAATTATAGCTTAGAAATAGGGCATGTCGACAAGCAAACTTAATTTTGTTGAAATCATTAAATCTTTGCTATCATTTTCTTACTTACATCAGTTTATCAAAGTATGTTAACAAAGTGATTAAATGGGAACTCCTGAAAAATCGCCTGTTTGGTAACTTTTCAATAAATGTGCCAAAATAACATCTTACTAGGAGGGGTGTGCGATAGACTTACCTCCACGTGGTGCACCCTGTGCAACGTATATTCATACGGCAAAAAAAGTCTATTTATCGGCAGTTGACTTCTGACTTCAAACTACCATCACCCCCACTGTATGTCATATTCAACCACTTCCTCAGTACTCACCTCACCTTATTTCTACCTTTGTGTCTGTATCTTCTACATCTTTGAAAAACTCTTCTGTCCCCCCCCCCCACTCTCGACTATTTTCACTTTGATGTTCCTTCCCTCTGTGAAGCCTGGAGTCAACTAAAGGGCTAATGATAACCATCGAAACGCCTACCATTTGACAGAAATAAATATAAACATCTTACTAGGAAGACTGAAAGTCATTTTCTCGTGTTAAATAAGTTCTAAATGGGAGAAGATGCTCCAAGATAAGCAGGACTAAACTATCAATTTCATTTACTGCTCAATAAGTCCTGAATACTGATGATCTGGAATGCCGAGCTAAAGAGTTCATTCTAGGAGGTATGTGAACACATCCAGGAGTTTGAACTCTGGAGCAATGAAACCTCCCTTTTGTAAAAACACTTGAATCGATTATAGGAGAAATTAAATGAGACATGACTGTTTGAAACCTTGAATTCTCACATTTCCTATGGCCCATCTCTTAAGCTCTATTTTTTTAAACTATTATTGTATTTCAATGCTTGCTCATGAATAACATTGTCAAACTTTTTACGCCACAGATAATTGTAGATCAATTTTGCGTTATTATGAATACATTCGAATGAGCTGTGTAAATTAGTCTTGTGAACCAAAAATAGGTTAATTGGAAATAGACATTCACAGATGACTTGGTAATACAAAGTATATTCTAAATAGGGGTGAACTGAGTGATCTACTGAACTGGATATGATTGAATAGCACACTGAATTTTCAGAACACATGTTTTCACATCCCAATTTCATTACAATCCGCCCCCATCATTTGCTAAGATACCGCATTCTGGTTAAATATTTGTTGTCAAGATGTAACCAATTACCACTAACTCGACGCCAAATCAAAAAATTACGCACAAAGAATATTCCAATCAGGAATTAAGATTGGATGGTGCATTTTGAATACGTTAGGTTGTCCACTTTTGTATAATGGGTAGGATTGTCCTATTGTTCCAAAGTTCAGACTTCAGGATGGGAATCCTAGATTCTTGAATTCCTGTCCACGAAGACTACAGCGTTTCGATCTATTTTTCTCGTGCTATGACCTGATCGACAGCTAAATGACAATCGATCGCTTAGATCAACTCATCTCCAAAGTAGAATAATCACGGTTAAAATACGACTCTACTATATCGTCCATGAGTTCTTCAAATAATTTAATTTAACATGTTTTTGCACACTCAGTAACCTTGTAACATCTCTCAACTTTCAGGGTGAGTCCTCTACGTTGATCATCAGAGTGTGAATATTTTGTCTCCTTACTCCACCCACATGATACATATTTGTGAGCCTAACTAATACAGATTTAAGCATATTCTTGTTAAATAATTTAACATCAATACCACTATGTGCCGTGGTGAGGGCTATTAGTCTACATTTGATTGATGTTGCTATAGCGACTTTGTGCCACGTCTCTGATAGAGCAATGTAGTGAAATTGCAGAAGCGGTGGGTTATAAAAGTAGAGCATCAAAACCAAATTAAAGCATACCCCCCCCCCCCACTCCCTTCCACCTTCAGAAACCCAATTGAGAAAAATGGTGCCACTTGCAACAAAAATCATATAGTTTAATGTAAAGAAAAACACTTATAGCAGACAAAAAACACGCTCTCATTGAGAAATGAGTTAACGAGGTAAAGTTTCGGCATGTGTTTATTAATGAAAGGGTGTCGGAGAATAAATCAACCTTTTTAAATGGTTTTATCAAGAATATGTAATGATGCAATTAAGTGCCAGTTGTGACAAAAAAAGATAACGCATTACGAAGTCTACAATGGTGTTTAAATCAATTTCTGTTTGGGTGTTAGTGAGCTGAGTTGACCCAAAGACACACGCACTGACATACGACAGTACAATGAGAAATACATATAAAGGACTCAAAACATCCACACAGATAAGATAAGTCTGCTGATGCTTGGCAATTGATGCTGCTTGGAAAGACGTAGGAGAAGCATCTATTGATGGAACAAAGTCAAGTTGTCTTGTCTCAAAGGAAGTTTATCATGTGGCCAGACATTGAGAATCAGGGTTCCACTGTCAACATTGTCTAATCTTGTCTCTTTCAATCTTGTCTTTCTCTAGATGCTCAATGCGGCATTGATGGCATTCAATGTTGATTCATTTACACCTGGCACTATACTTGTAACCTGGGGTGTGCGATAGACTTACCTCAAAGTGGTGCACCCTTGGCAATATATACTTAAACAGCAAAAAAGTCTATTAACCGGCAGTTGACTTCTGGCTTCAAACTACGATTCCCCCACTGTATGTCATATTCGACTACTTCCACAGTACTCGTCTTAACTTTTCTCTGCCTTCGTATCTGTCTCGCTTACATCTTTGAAACACTCTTCTGTTCCCCCGCCCCCCTCTCGACTTTTTTCACTTTGATGTTCTTTCCTCTCTGTGAAGCCTGAAATCAACTAAAGAGCCAATGATAACTAACAAAGCGACTACCATTTGTTATAAATAAGTATTTGTCTGTCTGCCATTTAATAGCCAAAACAAATCGGCAAAGGTACTAAAACCCCTGCAAAATATATAAGGAAATGCTGAAAAAGATAGATATTAAATGGTACGGCCCACGTCAGTAATTGCACCAGAATATAAATACCTTCGGTGTGGGTTTCATACTTATTATTCTACTTTCTTTATTCCCCTAAGACGTGTCATTTGTACCGGTTGTCCAGTGGTCAAAGTCCATGTGGTCGTACTCATGTTTGTGCGCCACATGAACTGTATGACTAAACGCTTTGAACAAAGCTGTTAAAGAGAGGTGTAGTGGAGTGGAGTTGCCATAATTTTTTATACGATCAGTTAAAGAAGACAGCGCTTAGGCGATATAATAGTGCTAATAGCCTGAGAAATCAACTGGAGGGTTATTGTTTCAAACTTCCTCCTTCTCATTTGTCCACATACACAACTAGGAAGCCTATATTTAGAATAATTTTATTAAATTTCATCTAACACCTTCACGATTAATCTATTCTAAATGAAAGTTTATTTATTTCAAACGGCAGGCGTTTTGATAGATATCATTAGTCATTTAGCTGACTTCGGGCTTCACAGAGGGAAGGTTCATCAAAGTAGCAGAAAGTCGAGGGGTGGGGAACAGAAGAGCGATTCATAGATGTAAAAGAGGTAGACAGACACAAAGGTAGAGAAAAAGGTGAGGTGAGTACTGTGAAGGGGTCGAATATGAAAACCAGGGGGGTCGTGGTAGTTTGAAGTCAGAAGTCAAATGCCTGTTAATAGACTTTTTTGCCGTATGAGTATATGTTGCCCAGGGTGCACCATGTGGAGGTAAGTCTATCGCACACCCCTTCTAAATGAAAGTAAATAAAGAAATATATCGTAGTCTAATGAACAAATTGTCGAATTTATCTCTAATTTGGGAGTGCCTTGGGTCAAGGAGCTCTATAAGCGAAGAAAGACGTTACATTTAACCGTAGGACCGCACGGTTCTCTTTCAAAATAAGCTCCATTGATTCTAGACTCGTCACAGAAGGCACTATTGCCGTTTGAAATATGTTCAATAAGTGTCTATAGCCTTCGTCTGAAGCCACCACAACTCATCACGTCGGCGGTATCAGTCTGCTGTGAGACACGCGTGAGTGCGCCGGGGTGAATTTTTTTCAAAAAAAATAATTCGGGTGTAAAAGAGTTGATAGACAGCATTGGCCTCGACTCGCTAACATGTCATTAAATAGAGTTGGAAAATGAATCTTTTTTAATATATTTTCACCTTGAATTTGCAGAAATCGGATAGAGTAGCGTATACTCAAAGCTAATTGGGGAAAAACTAGAAGTAACGTTAACACAACAGCAATGACCTTGGGAAAAAGTGTACTCTACTTTGGAGCACATAGCTCCAGTTTTGTGTGATTGGCAATAATGATTAACTTTCTGATGCAGTCATAAAACCTACTGGCTATTCGGCTAAGCTATAGGTCAACAAGCTGAGAATGTGTCAGAAACGAACAGTAGAACAAAAGATAACGGGAAATACCCGCCAGGTAAACGAATTGGTGCCAGGAATTGCAAAATTACAGGAAAGCGAAACTCTACTACACTACAATTACTCTGTCTCACGAAATCATGATCTTCCAAGTAACCAAGTCAAAAAACATGACACAAGTGCCAATTAGAGGGAAGAATGAGTTCACCTTACCCTAAGAAAACAGAGATGGAATATAAAATCAAATGAATGGTGGGAGCGTAAATCAATAATTCATATATCTTTTAATTAATCTTATTTGCCATATGGGTTACAGAACCGAATTCGTTTCTTTATGCCTAATTTTCTTCTGCTTAGGCTCATATTTTACACAAAATGAATATTTGCAGACACAATTGGTTTGTCCTAACCATGATTGATACTTATGGTCATTTTAGCTTAAATGTTCAATTAATGAAAAGTCGTATTAAGTAACCCCTCGTGATCATTGTGATTTGGTGGAACTCCTGCCGTGAAGTGGAATGACCGGCTGCACTGATTAAGACAGCTTAATACAGCGGTTGAAAGAATTCGCGTCTCCTAAACCAAAGATATGTTAATATCGAATGCAGGCGTTATCATTGACCCTTTAGTTGACTTCGGGCTTCACAGGGGGGGGGGGNGGAATATCAAAGTCTCAGAAAGTGGAGAGGGGGGGAACAGAAGAGAGTGATTCACCGATGTAAAAAAGACATAGAGACACAAAGGTAGAGAAAAGGTAAGGTGAGTACTGTGAAAGTGGACGAATGTGACTTACAGTTGGGTCATGTTAGTTTGATATCAGCCACAAGTTTATAAACTTTTTTGTTATATATGCTGCCCAGGGTGTATCAAGTGGAGGTAAGTTTATCGTGTAACTTGGACAATGTATACTCATATGGTAATAAGTCTATGAACTGGTAGTTGACTTGTGATCATGACCCAACTGCAAGTCATATTCGTCCCCTTTCACAGTACTCACCTTACCTTTTCTCTGCCTTTGTGTCTGTGTGTCTCTTTTACATCTGTGAATCACTCTTCTTTTCCCACTTCACAGTACTCACCTCACCTTTCATCTACCTTTGTGTCTTACACAGTACTCATCTTACCTTTTTCTCTACCTTTGTGTCTGTACACAGTACTCACCTTACCTTTTCTCTGCCTTTGTGTCTGTGTGTCTCTTTTACATCTGTGAATCACTCTCTTCTGTTCCCCCCCTCTCCACTTTCTGAGACTTTGATACTTCTCTCCCCCCTGTGAAGCCTGAAGTCAACTAATAGGTTAATGATAACTATCATAAAGCTTGCCATTTGATACAAATAATATGCCTAAAACCTAAAGAGTCATTTTTTAAAAATGCCGATAGTTTATATATCAAGTAACTTTGAACTACCTAACTATCACTCATCAAAGGTTGAGGTTTAGTATGAATGATTAATCTGGTATTATTAACCATTTCGTTCACTTGGTGTACATTTATTTATATCAAATGGCAGGCATTTTGATAGTTATCATTGGCCCTTTAGCTGACTTCGGACTTCACAGAGGGGAGGAATAGGCAGAGTCTCAAAATGTGGAGAGCGGGGAACAGAAGAGAGATTCACCGATGTGAAGGAGACAGGCAGACATAAAGGTAGAGAAGAGGGTAAGGTGAGCATAGAGAATGTGGTCAAACATGCATTACAGTGGGATCATGGTAGTTTGAAATGAGAAGTCAACTGTCGGTTGATAGACTTTCTACCGAATGAGCATACGTTCCCCAGGGTGAACCACGTGGAGATAAGTCTATCGCACATCCCACTTGGTGTGCATTAAAGTATCTCAAACCGGTATCTTTTGGCATCGAAGGTGAATACGTTAAACATTTCATCACTGGGAGTTACTTTTCAACCGCTGAAGTTCATTTTAAATTTGGCAAATTATTCGATCCAACTTATCTCTGCTGCGTAGCCCTGGTACATAGGTTATAATTGGAGTTTCAATGTTTACCGAAAGGGAATCACCGCTATATATAATCATGACTCATGACACAGTTAGTCACCCAAATGCAACTTGCACATAAGCACACAGACTACTTGGCCATGTTTCTAAGGTTTGACGCCAGCGTTCTCGGGTTAAATAGTTGGACCTGCTATTTGGAGGCTTTATCCGCTAATGGCAATCTAAGATTGCTTACACATGGAGGGAACATGAAACTTACCTTTATCCAAATAAGGTATGGCGATTGGACTTATCACCAATAATCTAAATGCCATATTCCATGGCGTGGCAACTGGGATTTCAGTGTTCATAAAAATTGAGTTTGGTGTGAACTCTGGAAACCTTCATACACTCTGTGCCCATTATAATGTTACATTCACTAATTAATATTTTCTGTAGGCGATACTTACACACGCACGAACGCACACTCACACAAACACACAAAGACTATTCATTAGCTTGTGTGAATTTCTAAATGAATGACTCAAAAATTCAACAAGTGTTCAATTCCATCGGTGAATATTCAATGGGTGGGTGTATTGACCAGCAGACAGATCACAATCTAAAATTTGATGATTTCTCAATTAAGTAGTGGGCGAGTTACCACAACGGAATCACATTAGGAAAACATGCTAATTATTTTTAATAAAACGGTACGCAGTATTAAAACATTCATTATAACATTTATTTATTTCAAATTGCAGGCGTTATGATAGGTATCATTAGCCCTTTAGATGACTTCGGGCTTCACAGAGAGGAGGAACATCAAGGTGAGAAAATTCGAGAGGGGTAAAAGAAGAGTGATTCACAGGTGTAAAAGAGGCAGACAGACATAAAGGCAGAGAAAAGGTAAAATGGATACTGTGGAAGTGGTCGAATATGCCATACAGTGGGGTGATGGTAGTTTGAAGTGAGAAGTCAACTGCCGATAAATAGAATTTTTTGCCGTATGGGTATACGTTGCCCAGGGCGCACCACGTGGAGGTAAGTCAATCGCACACCCCTCATTATAACATAATTTTTTCTGATCATATATCAGAATGGCTTAACAATGGGCTACAAATAGTCCAGATAGAGTGGAAAAGCAGAAGTGCTTAGACTCAATAACGTTTTATTGGTATAATTCGGTTTATTGTTAGTGGCATGAGTAAAAGTACAAAGAAGAATGTGAAATCTGTGCTCATATTAGCGGAATAGGATTGCTGTGCCTGGGAGCGCTAATAATGATGGGTTTGGAATGATACATGCATAACATGAACAATTTTCCTGTACGCCAATACATTTACATCCCTTTCAATCATGTGATAATATATTTTATATTAAATGCTAATCATTATCCAAGTTTATTCACTGTTTAGTAAAAATCAATTTTTATATCAAATGCCAAGCTTTATGATAGCTATCATTAGCGCATTAATCGATGTCGGGCTTCACAGAGGGGAGACATATCAAAGTCACTAAACGTCGAGAGGAGAAACAGAAGAGTGATCCACAGATGTAAAAGAGAGACAGACACAAAGGCAGAGAAAAGGTAGGATGTGTACTATGGAGGTGGTGGAATATGACATTCAGTTGGGTCAAGGTAGTTTGAAGTGAGAAGTCAACTGCCGATCTATAATCCTTTTTTGTCGTATGAGTATACGTTACCCAGGGTGCCCCACGTGGAGGTAATCCTAACGCACACCCCCTATTCCAACAAATTGATGTGGCAAATGCATGCTAGGAGGGCAAATCGAATTTTTCGTAGTCATTGTCCCACTTGTGCAGGATAATCGACCCTTGAGTCTCCATATTCATGCCTGGATAATGGAGACGACTCTAGTGGTCGTAGCTACAATTATTTCTTAACCAGACAGCCAAACATTGATCACTTACTGGAAAGTCTTCTCTTTTCCTCTTCTTTGAGTCGGATTACCAACTGCCAAATTTTAAGACCAACGAGGTGGGACCCGTGTACCAACCATAGTTCTCATTCATTAACCTCAATTGCTCACCGTAATACACGTCTAGCCAGTCCTTAGTCTGACCTCTCAGAACTCAGCTATGATGGGTTCTATGTTGCGTGTTAGTGTCAAGGTTACTTAAATGAGTGGCTCAAATAGTAGGTACCATAACTGTACGAGATCTCAAAACCGACTAACCTCTATCCTCAACTAATACTATTAATGGTATCTGTGTCCCCATTGGCTGACAGCATAACTTTCAGCTCCAACGATATTAAAAAATATACCAAGATTTAACATCGTAAGGCCGCATTATCCTAAGAGTCTTCGTTGGTAGAATACATCACGGCGACATTTATTCAAATACCCGCAGTACACCCAAAACGTGTAGATAAAGTGATTCCTCAGCATAAGAATACCTGTAGTAATTTCCAAGATTTCTGTTTGAAAAGATAATTCAGCTTTTGTTTTAAGACAAGTACATACATTCTATTACAATGCCTCTAAAACATGAAATAAGCAAAAGTACATTTCAGAGACGAATTACATTTCATCGCCCTCAATCAAGTACATAATACTTTTATTTAGTTCCATGAGTTGTCCAACTTATTTTTAATATACTTGATAGGGGACAAGATGAAACACACGCACGCACGCACACAGGTCAAAATAGTGGAGATGTGTATAGGGAGATGAAGGAGTCCAAATAAGGGAATAAAAACAAGATGTGAGAACCAAAGTTGGAATAGACCATCATCATACACACATAGAGACGGGCACAAGGGCAGAGGTAAATGAGGGGGGCCGGAACAGGAGAATAGGACTTGAGCACAAATTTAACAAAAACAAATCAGGAGGCGCGGAGATGGGTTTAAAGGAGTAGCCTGGGAAATGCAAAAAAACGAATGTATCTCCGTGGGTGCATAAGAGAACCACGTACGTATTTCCTACCATCTCAATGGAAAACAAAGCGGGTGATTTCTCCTTACATGTACAGATGGCGAGGCAAATCGTTGTCTACATACCTACCTACCTGCGTGTGTGTGAGTGTGCAAATACACATGCATATTTATATAGAATGCGAGAAGGGAGAGAGTTAGGTTTGTTTTATATAGAAGTTTACAAAATCATCGGATCCTTGTACAGCAAGTCGATCTGATTCTTAAATGTTCGACGGAAGGCGACACGAAGTTTCTTCTGAGTTGGAGTTACAAGACCAGACTCTACTGTGAACTCATGAGGAGTCAAGAAGAGTGACTTGGCTTGTTCAAAGCCCTTAAGTCCAGCTTCCTTGCCCAAACGATTAATGTCCTTTAGGACAAGGATACAAGCTTCTTTCATCCCACAGAGTTCCTCATCAGAGATTGATTTTGGCTTAACAGTTCCACCATTGGCCATTCCATTGCCTGAAGATCCATTGGAATTTAGATGCATAGCTTCACGCAGTGCCTTCATATCAGGAACACAGATAGCTATAGCGAAAGACTCGCTCGAGTTACCATCTAGGAAAATCTGATTCACAAGATGGCTTTGGGCGTACACCATCTCAACACGCTCGGGTGAAACGTATTCGCCTTGAGCAAGCTTAAACATATTCTTGCAGCGGTCGACTAGTCGCAAAGAACCACGCTAAAAACAAAGAGCGCCGAGTTAAATTATATGAATTCTGATCAAGATATTTCTACTTGGGCGAATACTTACTGAAGTCCATGTACCAATATCACCAGTATGAAGCCAGCCATCTTTATCGATCAGCTCAGCAGTGCGTTCTGGGTCTTTATAATAGCCCTTAGTACAGCTGGGGCCTTTCACACAGATCTATTTTAGATAAAAAACAGACGCATTAGGAGTGGAAACAAAACAAATTAGGTGAAATTAGGAAGGAGCGCGATGACTAACCTCTCCGGCTCCGTCTCTAGAAACAATGACATCCATGTCGGGAACATCGATCAATTTAACCATAGAGCATGGCAGTGGAGTACCGGTATGACCCGCAATATAGTCGAATGGAAGGGTCATAATCATGGCACCGCAAGTTTCAGTCAAACCATAGGCTTCATAAGCATGAACTCCGAGAGCAGCACGACAAAATGAGTAGACTTCTTCAGAGATTGGGGCACTACCACAAGCAAAGAATCTCAAGCGACCACCCATTCTATCTTGAATTTTTTTGAGAACAAGTTTATCCCAAATTGTGGTCTTTGTTACAATACCCCTGAAATATGAGAACAATAAATACTTAAGTCTTGTAAGCAGAAGGAGCACGAGAAAGTTTAAAATGGAAGGGGAGAGCTTACTGTTTAACATATTGCATTTTGGCATTGACAGCAGTCCTTAAGAGCCACTTTTTGAAAGATGAGTTGGCAACAGCTGCCTGGACTGTGCCATAGAGACGTTGGAGAACGCGTGGAACGGCGACAAAGAGAGTTGGTCGGAGAGCCAAGATATCATCAGACAGGCGACGCAAGTCACCACCGTAAAATCCGACAGCTGCACCGCGACCAAGGGAATAGTGCTAAGAGGAAAGGAAAACGATAATATTTTACACAAAGACGAAAAAAAGGAACCGTCTTACCATCACAATTTGTTCGAAAACGTGAGCAAGTGGAAGAAAGGAGAGATAGTAGTCTCCAGGTCTGATGTTCTACAATGTCAGAGGGAATTGAGAAAGGGGAGTCGAGGGATGGTATTATAATGATGGGGGGGGGGGGGGGAGGACTAACCACATGTTGAAGATCCATATCAAAGCCAGCAATGACCGAAACAATCATCCGATGCGTAATCATAACACCCTTGGCTTTACCTGTGGTTCCGCTGGTGTAACAAATCAAGTGAAGATCGTCAGGCTTAGGAAGTTTTTCCGATTTTGCTCCATCAACACCAAGAGCCTATTTGAAGACAAACAGACCTATGGTCAACAAGATGGAATGACTAAATATCCTACATTACGATATTATATAGACGCCATAGTACAATCTTATAAGCCTGCTGTGGCTGTAAAGGTATACTTTTAAGACTCTCCAAAGCGAAATTGCAACCTAAATCAGTAAAAGCCTTATCGCATTTAAACACATATTTCCCAGATGAGTGAAAATGTAAATTAAAAAATCTCGGAATAGACATGGACAGACAAATAGAAACCTTAATGCTAGACTAAAACTGAATATCGCTTCAAAACCATGAATAGATTCTCCTCAAGTCAAGTAAGCGAAAACTCACCAAAACTTCCTCAAATGTGTACAATCGGATATCTTGGACTTTAGCTTCTTCACGCAAAGTTTCCAGTTCATCACACTCGTGGACAAGAATGATATTTCGGACTTTTTTACCCGTAGTAGCCACGTCGGCAAGAATATTTCGAACTCTAACTGACGAATCACAGAGACAGAGCGTCAGTTCAGCTAAAAAGCAAGAAAAGGCTGCTGATTAAACCACTCAAGATTACTAAAAGGTGTCAATTCAATTTAAATTACTGACTTTGTTGCAAAATGTGTCTACGGGCGTCTTCGCCCAAAGTGTCATAGAGTGGAACAATAACATAGCCAAATGTTGAACAAGCTTGTTGAGTTAAGGCCCACTAAAATGATGAAAACAGGACGATGAAGATAATATGCGAAATAGAAACAAATTTCTAAACATAGAAGAAAAAACTAACTTCAACACAATTGGTTGCGTAGATACCAATAAAGAATCCGTCTTTAACTTCAGCGGGTTCAAGTGTTTTTAGACCCGAACCGAGACGGCATACCCTTTTGTAGGTCTACATAGATAGAGGTAAAGTAATTAAAGAGAGATAGGCACCTCAGCATAAGTTATCCATCTGTAAGGAGCATCAGGTGTGGGTCGCCATCCAAGACATGGACTGTTTTCTTAAGAAATTGTAAAAATAAAGTTAATATTCAACAACAAAAATTCAACAAAAAATATTAGACCTACTTGCAATCTCAATACCATGTTGAAATACTTCATGCACAGTTGACAGATTCCCCATTAATTTATCGAGGAGAGGTCCATCTTTTGTATAAGGTGATGTTCTAATTCCTTCCTGAAATTGAAAAACGATTTAATGGTGATGTAACGTTTGATATATGAAGGAGCATAAGGAAAAAAGTTTACCTTTGCATCATAAATATAACTTTGATTATTCAGTGTGTCATCGAGCTTTCGACGGCGTTCCTTGTTGTCCTGCATTGATCTGACAAACCACGTTAAACAGATAATTCCAGCAGTTGCTGCGAGAACACCGGTCGAATAAAGGTTTATATCTAAGGAAAATAAAAATATTTGTCAAAATCTGGAGATTGTATTTGGTAAAAGATGGCAAGCATCTAAGTATTAAAATATAAAGACGATTGGCAAGCGACAAGGAATTAAGATGATACAAGGGGATCATAAATTGGGACGATAATAAACACCAACCAAACATAACAAGTATTCTGATAATGTGACAGGACTCTCGAGGTTCGCTAGTTAAAGCAGTCAATGGTGGCTTAGTCAATTTAAAGCAAAAGCAAACAATTCAATATTAAGATTTAAAATATCAATAGCAAAGACTGAAAATATTTTATTTCAAAAGCTCGAAATTTTTTCTTCTGAGCCATTTTGTTAAGCAGATGAAAAAATTTAAACATTTGTTATTATTAATATTATATACTTCTGAAATACCAATAACAGGTTCATTTTAATAGCGAAATTTTACCTTAAACTTGTATTCATTTTCAAAAATTGCTTTTAAAATAGTGCATATACCTTTAATGATAAGATTAATGAAGTAGATAAGTGGTTGGTTATGGACTTTGGCCGACATCGGTTTAAAATGTGTATTAAGCTCATGGTTTTAACTGAAAAATTTTATATATATTTTGAAAGTAACTTAAGAAATTTTAAATAGTCTCATGTTACTCCATTTATTGGGCATGCAATATGAGTAAATAAATTCAACGTAGGCCGCAATGTATACATTGACTATAAAAACGTCCTGTTGCATATAAAACCTGGGAAATTAGTAGTTAAGTAACGATATACCTACATTTATCCAAGGTGCCATAATGTTCCTGTTTATTAGGCAAATTACAATGTTTGTAGGTTTACTTGTTTTCTCTACTTATCAATAGAATATAATGGCACGTTTTAATGGATTATTCAAATTTTTAAAATTAAATGCGGGATGAACATAATTAACTAAAGCATAGAAAATCTAAATTAATTAATTCCTTAAAATTTTCATATAAAATTTAATCTAACTCGATATTGGCACACGATTTGCCAGATTGCGAATATTTACTCTTACAATTGATACATTTCGAGTGTATTAAAATCTCCACGTATTTTAATACATGATTGAAAATCACTTTCTGTTAATCCTTAATTAAATATCGGCAATATTGTTTGGCAAAGTCTTCCAGTATGATTATGCTCCAAATTTACCTAGGTTGCTTAAACATTATTGGTAAAATAAAGGGAGAAAATGAAGGGCATTTATTGCATACGATGGAAGAGAACCACATACCTAGTCATTCTATTCTAAGTTGCACTTACTCCATTACTTATTGGCAGTAGATTTTACACTCACTGTCGAACATGACAGAAGGGGCAAGGTTTTAATGTAAGTCACTTTTCCAGACTTTAGACCACAGTGAAAGCAATACTGTAACCATAGCAAAGGACATCATTGACATACAAACCTCATATGGTAGACCAAGAACTTGATTAACGTAATCTAAAATGGTATACACACTATGAAAAGTTCTTGATCTTCGTTTCTTTATTCCTTAAGATTATCATTACCACGCGAGAGCTTCAAAAAATTAGATTCAAAAGATTTGATACACTAATTTGGAAGAATGGAAACACGAGTTCCCATTGTTACAGAACGATATTATATCGATTTAATTATCTATAACGCCATTTAATCGATCTTAGATGCCAGTCACTATTTAATGATTACAAATAAAAACAAAGAAAATATACTTTAAATCTTGGAAAGATAAAAAAATCAATTATTAATTGAAATTATACTTTAAACTTGACTTAATATATGAGCAAGGCAACACATTTTTCGCCAAACATTGAATATGCTCTTGAGAATACTAAATTGTATATTAGCTCTTACATAGAAAATTTGTTTGCACTTTTAATTTTTGAAATTTAAACCAGATAAAATAAAATTAGGGTAAAACTATGTGCAAATAGTAAAGTGGAATTTAAGGGTGTAAGGAAGTTGTTGAAACATTACAGTAAGATGCATATAAAGTGTGAATAAAATCATTGGAAGTTACAATATTTATTTTGTAAATATTTAATAACATTAAAAAAGAGATTGAGTAGTTTGTTTATTTTGGCTTTGTCAACTGTCTTCTTTACGATTAGGCTTGAAGTCCTTCTTGCAGATTAGTTTGCTGTTTGCTAGTTTCCAGGAATATTGTTACCATTTATGTAATTAAACTATCTGTTCCTCCTTCTTCCAAGCAAAAAAATATTTTATCGTTTGTTACACTCTCGGTCGTTACGTCAAATTTTTTTACGATGGTGGAAATCGCCGAACTGGAAAATCCAATTAACCTACAACGAAACAAAAAAGTCCGACTGACTACCTTTACTTCATCCGCATCCCTTGTTCTTTCCTGGCCATTTCCTTTAATTATTCTCTGTTTTCAATCAAATCAACGACTTATTTTTGATCCCCGAATATATACTGCTCTTATAATGTCATTTCTTTTTTCTGGCTCCGTAAAGCGCCTTCTTCTTCAACGGTTCATCAAGCCAACTTTTTTAAACGCTGTTATACCCACCGTTCTGACTCTTATTGGGAATGGTGTGTTTATGACTGCTCTTTATAAGGGCGACAATTGGAATTTTATTTCTGTCTTCTTCATGGTGGGAAGTCGTCTATGCTTTGGCTGGTCAACTTATACAGCTGAAGACTATAACCGTCGTGCTAAGAATGCTACAAAATCTGACAGAGAAAAATTGCGTCTCAAGCAGCGTGTCGAAGATATGGTACCAGACTTACAAGATGCTGCTTTTCATGCCGGTGTCATTGTCGCCCTGATCGTTTGCTTCATTCTTGAAGTATGTTTTCTATCTGTCGGTCCTCAAATGTCAGAATTCTACTCAGTATTGATTCTCTCTGGATTCTCCTCTTTAATATCTTTTTTATCTGTTCCAAGTTTACACAAAGCTGTAAACGGAATTGTGGGGGTTCCTGTAAGTGGAATGAATGACGACCATGAGCCTTCCTCAAATCAAGAAACTAATCAATCTCGATCTGATGTAGGTGTTATTTTGATAAAGGTGTAATAGTTTTCCTTCCATTATTTTCATTCGTTCATATTGAGGCTTTATGGTTTTTAAGAAGGAAATTAGACTTTTCTCCGAAAACCTTATATTAGAGTGCCAGTTTTTATAATTACAAATTTTTCTACTTTTAACTAATATGGTTCTTTGGAACATTGACTTTATGGTACAAATCTATTTGCTTAGGATTATTTTAACAAAGTAATTATCGCTCTTCTTACACGACTTGAGGATAGTGCTAAACCAAATTATTTTATATATATAACGAAGATTTTATTTTTTTTATATCAAATGGCAGACATTTTGATAGTTTCATTGGCCCTTTAGGTGACTTCAGGCTTCACAGAGAAGAAATATCAAAGTGAAAAAAATCGAGAGGGGGGGGGGAACAGAAGAGTGTTTCAAAATGTAAAAGAGACAGACATAAAGGTAGAAAAAGGTAAGATGAGTACTGTGAAATGGGTTGAATATGGCATACAGTGGGAGTAGTTTGAAGTCAGAAGTCAACTGCCAGTTAATAGACATTTTTGCCGTATGAGTATACGTTGCCCAGTGTGCACCACGTGGAGGTAAGTCTATCGCACACCCCATATAACGAAGATTTAAATAACGGTCTTCAAATCGATTTCATTCCTCTCGTCGTTTTACGATGGTATCTTTAATGTTTTTTCTTAATATTCCAGTTGTGATATACTTCCCTTTGTATATGTCACTCGGTTAGTCAAGTGCATTTTTATTGATTTGCTGTGTGGATATAGTTAGGTAAAGTGATGTTTTTATTTATTTAATAGTAGTTAACGCTCTTTTCAGGAATAACAACATACTGGACATTTACTAGTTCACATCTAGTTTTGAAAGTGTCCACCATGAACCTCGATGCACAATCCACCACGTTTTAACTTTTTTGGGAAATTATTGCAAGTTCCTCAGTATTGCGTACGCTCATTTCAAACTCTTCAATTGTATGCGGATTGTTACAGTAATCTGTGGCCTTTAAAACGTTCCACAAATAAAAACCGAAGGAAAAAAAGATTTGATGATCTGGGAGACAACAGATCTGTAGACACCTTGTGCCCTTCTACGAATGCTCCCCGGTTATATGTCATTGAAAAGCACCACCCCGCTCCTCCTCTGTCAGCAGCTCTATGATTGATTACAAAAATTCCGTTATGAGTTCGCAATGCTATTAACGAACATGGTGCCTACCATCCTTGGGCCTTAAACTACACTCTCAGATCTCATAAAAGACTGGTTTATGGGATTCCGCTCTAATATAGAAAAAAAATGTGTCCTTCTCCCAACTTTGGGGGTTCTTCTATCACACAATTCGAAGGTGACGGAGGCACTGATGGAATATGTAGTTGAGGAAGTGATTCTTAAACTTAAAAATGAATAGGAGCTATTAATCGAGGTACTATGTAAAGTGAGAGGGACTAGTTATAGAACGGAGTAAAACACAGAATTGTAAACACAGAACGTTGGGTCCCCAATTAATCCCTTTGTGCACCAAACAGCATGCCCGGTTGAATATTCTTAATACTGTCTTCTACCTTCTACTTAGGTAGGCATATTTCAATGTGAACTCAGCTAATTGATTAACTGTCATAAGAAGGTAGTGCTAAGCTAATGAACTTTCTCTATAGGCTTCTTCCTTCCTTCGTGTAGATGGCAGTTATCAGTACAACATTCACTTCTGCCGTGATATCCAGGAACAATTATTTCATCTCAACTCTTTTCACCTCTCTCTCTCGCTACGAACATCCACCCGGTCAACTCATAATGATGCTATTCTCCGCGCTCCTCACCACTTCGACAATCCTCTTTGACTATCTCCTTCTACCCTACCTTGTTGTGTACATGCGACGCTATCTCTTCACTGCAAACAATGGGACCTACTTTCCCTTTCCTGACTTTGTCTTTATCTACGCCACACTCTTTGCATCAGAACTGGTCCTTCGAACCTTGGTTCTCGAATACACTGATTTTGGCTTGCGAGCTCTTCGATGGGCTCATTCAACCCTTATTGGATCGTTGGCAGGTGTAGCAGGTGTATCATTTCTTATGCCTACTATCCTCTATGTGTTAACTAACTCGACCTTCAGATTGGAACACAGCGTTTACGGACTTGGATTGTTTGTGGTATGTGTGGTGCAGGGACTCCTGAAAGCAGCACATGATCTGATTGGTGGAGTTCTCTTCACAAAGTACTGCGATATTGACTTGCGTCAGTTGAGGAGGGTCGCGGAGACGGGGGAACAGTTACTTGGAGTTATGCGATGTTTCTTTGCAGCCGTCTTCTTCATTATTGGGGGAGCGGTGCTGTATCACCAGGTTTGTTGAATCTTTTTAATAACTTATCGACATCAAAAGTACTATACTACAAGTTTTTTATTATAAATAACGTAGAGTTACGTCAAGAGTTGTAAAAGGAAAGCGTATATTTATTAAAGTGCGATAATATAGTCCAAGTTGTCTTGTTAATAAAATTCTTATGCATTAACTTCTCTTGCCCATCATTCAAGACAGCCTGGGTTGGGTGATTGGCGTTCCTCTTATTCACCCAATGCAGTCGGCTTTCGGCCCACTGAAATTTCACCACTAGGCATCGTTTAAAAGGCAAAATAAGTGCTCTATACTTGTAAAATGGAATGTGGTCTCAACACATTCCTGCGTTTTATTCGATTCAAGATATTCCCTTTTCTGCTTTTTATGCTAATTGGAAGTGAATTGTGAAGTCGCTTAAGTCGAATATCTCGTCTACAAATGTAAGACTGTCCATCTTCATTTTCTGCACTTATCCTCGGCTCATTATTTACTTCCTGTTCCAATATATATACATGGTGCTATATCTCACAATCCTCTATGAATCGAATTTCGGTGGACCGTTAGCGCTGATTCGAAGAGGATGTTTTTTTCGTTCAAGTACGGACTGGAACGAGACAGTCAATAGAGGATGTTATATGACCCCTTTCAGCGTGGTACAGGACACGCAACTTCTAATCTTGGTTCTAAAAATATTCGATGACTAATTGGCTTGCGGTATAAGCGATATATCAACACACACTACCACCCACGTACATTTGTATGAACAAGTTTTGCGCGCCATTGCCATCCGAATTGGCGTGTAGCAATTTTGATGGTATTGTTTACAAGGCAGAGCAATAAAATAGAGAAAAAATATTAGCCCTTTAGCTGACGTCGGGCTTCACAGGGGGAAGGAACATCGAAGTAACAGGAAATCGAGGGGTAGGGAACAGAAGAGTGATTTACAGATATAAAAGAGACAGACACAAAGGCAGAGAAAGGGTGAGTTGAGTACTGTGGAAGTAGTCGAATATGACATACAGTGGGGCCATGGTAGTTTGAATTCAGAAGTCAACTGCCAGTTAATAGACTTTTTTGCCGTATGAGTATACGTTGCCCAGGGTGCACCACATGGAGGTAAGTCTATCGCACACTCCGAGAAAAAATATCGATTACATTGAATCCACGATAGAAGCTCAAAGTGCTAGTTTTGATAACATGGACTTTTATATAAGTTAAGTAATGCGAAATTCTGCCAGGAGAATCATTTTGGGGGTCTCGATCAAAGTAGGCTTAAAGATAGCCCGCTGTTATATAAAAAAGTAGGACCGGGTTTTAGAGTGAAAACACATTAATGCAAGGTTTCAGTAATGGAAATCCACAGACCAAGACGATCTCTTGAGCACAGAGACACCAATGATGACTTGATGTCTAAGTGTAGTCTTCGCCTATTCAAGATCAGAGCCTTAGGAAGCAATGGCCTTTCTCTTTACATCGAGGCCACTAATTGAATGGGGGGAAGGAGTAACAACACGATGGGGTGAGCCGAGTTGGTGATTGGAATGAGAATAAGCGTCAGCCTAACACGCATGAAAACAAGGTTGTGTCCATGAGGCCCGTTTGCCGCACGCTAGTAGGTGGTGTTTGCCGTTTTGAAATCTTTTTTTCGTCTAATGAGTAATCGACAACAATTATCTGGAAATTAGGACAGAGCGGACGTATGAGTCCCGGTTTGCGTTGGACAGCTGAATATGTTTCGACAATTTTTCCACAAAAACAAGTTGGAAGAAGGCCCAATTGTAAGGAACAAGCTAATGTTACAACGAGAAAATATGTGCAAAGGTCTAATTTTATAAGTATTTACACTCAGTTAAAATATAGATTTCAGCAATTAGCTTATAGGCTCTTCGTCGCAAAATATGCGTCTGGGGCTGCCCCAGCCAATGCTTGCTTAATCTAATTAGTGATAAGTAGACACAGGAGTCCAGACTTCGTCTTTGCCATCTGTAATGACCACTGTACATCTCTACTGCATCTACTGCCTTGGTGTCTTACAAAACCCATTGTCTCCTCACCAATGATATAATTAGGATCTAAGGTATCAGAGTTACGAATTTTCACTTGATTAATGAGTTTTAGGAAGCTATGCTAGAGAATATTTCTGGCTAAAGTTGTGTTGATATATGATGGCGGTCATAGTAATACAAGTGGCCAGTAAAGTAGCCAGTTTCTTTGTTTTCTATTTTTTTTCTGAAGATGCAGGGTTGAAATTCATGAAACTATTCCTTCAGCTGTACTAGTTGAGCATTGGGTTTCCTGAACGGGCTGTTAATATGCGGTTTGATATATTCAATAAAAAAGCATTTTTTGAGTGGGTCATTGATCAAGTTAGCCAGTCAGAGACTTGTGACACACATTAGCTGAATAAATTAGTTGGAATCAATGATAAATTAGATTGAGGGGAATCACTTGCCAAATTGATAAATAGAAGATTAGGGATTCAAATTTGATTGATAAAAAAATTGAATTCTCAGATCATTGTTGGGTAGAAATTAAGGCCAAGTTGATTCATTGCAAGAATCGATCTCAAATTGAAATTATTTACTGATGAAAAGTTAACAGTTTCAATTAAAAGTTGGAATTGAACTGGTGTGCTGAAGTAGACACAACACAGTTCCAAATATCCAGCCCCCTCTCGAATTTTTTTCATTTTGATGTTCCTCCCCTCTGTGAAGCCCGAAGTCAGCACCCTCTGTGAAGCCCGAAGTCAGCTAAAGGGCTAATGATAGACTATCAAAGCGCCTGCCATTTGAAATAAATAAATATTATTTCGCCTGCTATTTGATATAAATAAATATTTTGGAAATTCTTTCCAATACTACTGAAATATTTCCTAACCCTTATATCATTTACTTAAACTCCATCGAATTGAATTGAAAATTGAAACGAGTACTCGTGTCTCCCTTCTTCCCAGCTGGCAGTCTGTAAATCGTAAAAGGTTCAAAAGTCAGTGAATGATAGGGAAAAAAAAACATCAAAAGGGCGAAGAATCCCCGTATTGGTGATGAGAGCCAATCTAGCCTTAAGTGCTAGTCTTGGGCACTATATACGTCTATCACTCGTTATCACTATCGAATTATATACCGACCGTTTAGGTGCACCAAACTTTATCTGCCTGTTTTGTATACGTTGTTGGTCGAAATATTTACTGTACACCCTACTGAAGTTATTTGAGTAAGAACCTAAAATATCGTCACCTCCAGGAGCTATCGTCCTGATTAAATCTATTCCCTAATTGACACGCTTTTCCTTTTTTTAATTTTAGCGTTTCATGGCGGCTCTTATGATGATAGACGTGGTTTATACCATGGCACTTTCAGTGGCTGTTTGGGGATTCGTCAAAGTCTACTCACACGAAAAATCAGTTCAAGTTCGAATTGAGTTCCCGAATTGAAACCAATGTTTCTCTTGCCTACCATTCTTGTACTCTTCTGTTTTGCCGCTTTCCTTGAATGTGTACTTATTTTGAAAATATTGATTTTGTGAAGTATATTTCATGAGTGTATATGTTGGGTATTGAGATGCCGAGTTGTCAAGGTCCCACTTAATGAATGGAGCGGAGGGCAGGTTATGGAGTTGTTGGTCTACGCTAATTGTGGTCGAACAGAGTGTAAACACTTCAAGCTTGTTGAAAGTAGGTTCACTATATTGCTAGATCTAAGTAATACTTGTACCTTAAAGGAGAGAAGATTAATGAGTAAGTCATTGATTTTATCTGGTCAATAGTCAACGGTCGATATCGCTGGGTGTAGAGGTATGTAGGCATAGGGCAATATGTCAGTCATTAAGGTTTTCATAGTCTATGATAATTAGTTCAATTGGGTTGAATTGCGTCTATCCAACCATTTTATCTACGATTTATAAGTAAGACGCTTTTTTGATAATTTCAAATGACGTCAAAAACGGCAACTATACATCATCGGAAACATCTAGGTATGTTGGAAGAGACACGTTCAAGATGATTGAATTGTAGCGTCGGTATTAGAAGTGGGGATCAGGAAATAAGGAGAGCATTACTTCGTCTGAGCCCCAGAATGATGAAGTCAGGTGATGTTCAAAGATGAGATTCCTTCAGATTTGATTCATTCTTTTCAACATTTATTCTTCAGATGATTTTATTGACAAGGGAATCTGTCATTTGGTGGGTCATCTATGGGTTTGAAATGATCGACCCGTCAATGCTTTCCCATCCCACTTTTACATACAAAGTCCTTACTACCGAGATTTTACCCACGCGTATTGCCCATTTTGGACGAAAATGTGATTATTCCTTTTGAACACACCTAGGCACGTAGAACTCTAAGTTATATTACCGGAGAATTTAATAGTTAAATATCTCCATATTAACAAGCTGAAGCGAAAATTTGCAATAAACCTGAAGGAAGTTTTCATTTCTCAATCCGTAGCTTATTTATTTAATTTAATTTAATATTTTTTTCAAACCTAAATACTACCACAACCATTAAGAGGAGAGTCAGGAATACTCGGTGAGAGAAGAAAATTCGAAGCAATGAAATAATGCGTATCACCAATATCGATTTGAACTTGTTATGCAGGACATGCCAGTTTTGCGATTTCACAAACAGCGCATGTTTCACACCAATCACAGTTTTCACTATTTTCTCTACAACCCAGAAGGGGCTAACCTCAAGTTATTGACAAAAAAATTTTATATTAACTTGACAGCTACAATCGAATGTCAAAATTAAGTGTGTAGAAACCTTAAAAAATCACGGAGATTCTTTCTTTCAAAGTTCACACACAAATTTACTACAGTACGAAACATGATGGAAGCTTTCTCGATAGTTGTTCATATGGTGACGTTAAATTTCGACTCGTATTAGTGTCGTTCGCGCGGAAAGTTATACGCCTGCACGTATAATTAACGCCGCGCGAAAATGGGATAACGTGTCCCACAAGTTCATATCTTCGCAATTATGAACATCTGAGTGAAGGTTTCTCGCATGCTATGGCAAGAAATTCGAAGCATGTTGTAACACGACAAAAGTATTAAGTCGCGATTTCTATTCGAAATCGACAGAAATTAAATTGTCGATTTCGACAAAATTGTAATTCCGAAATATTTGTCATTTACATCTTTCTAAAAATTGTATATATATGGTTTATTGGTTCACATAACTTCACGTGACAACTTATCGGAAAATCGATCGGTATTCGTGAGAAATGTGTTACGAAAAAGTGAAACCATATTGCACAAATAATATAATAAAATTTAATTTATAGAAGTAAGTAAGTGACAAATACTTTGTCAATCACAATTCTTTCGGAAGTGAACAATTATATTCTGTCGATTTTGGATAGAAATGGAGTTAAAATTCTCTGACTGAATGAACTTATTCCTTTAACATCATTAGAACCGTGCGTCCTCTTTCAACGTAAGCTCCATTGGCACTGGGCTCGTAACCAAAAGAAAAACACTGGAAGGGATTTTTTTCGAAAAAATGGCCTCGGGCGTTGAATGGGCCAGTGGTTTATTCAAAATTTGTGAAAGACTTTTTAAAGCTTATGTTTGGCAACAAATTTGTTAAATTTACTAATACCGGCAAAAGCAACTTCTTTGGTGCCATTCGGGATGGCAAAAACATAGATATCGTTAAAGGGTGTAATTTTAAGTTGAAGTTTAGCTAACACAAGACCCAACCAGGCGTCATCAACACGTCCAAATCTGGTGAAGCTCATTGTTATTGCCATGGCTCGAGCTGCAGAATAGCCAATTACCGAGACGGGTCCGAGAAGGTGTCTAAGAAAAAGAGGAATGATGGCAATTGTGCTGATATCGCGTCCTTCCATTTCCCACAAAATATATGAACTAATTACGTATGCTTATATTCCAATTCATATATTCGAGAGGAAATCTTTATTTAAACTAAATTTGAACACGGTTGCAACCATATTTACAGAATGCAAACCTCGAAGATTCATGTTGCCTAATGGTCAGGTTGAGAAATTTTGATAAAGTCAGGCTTCTTCTAAAACCGTATTACTGTCATCATGAAACTAACTAGTAATTTCTAATTTCCAGCCAGCTAGCTCGAATAGTTGCCTCATATAGACGAGGCAAGTCCTTTATTAGCCATTGATTGTAGCAAGGCTTCTATAATATCAAATCGTACTAAGTTCTGCAGTACTAGGCCCATCGAAATGGTCATGGAAACGTTTAAAATTAATATAGTTGTACAAGAAAATTTACTTCAGAATTGACTTACGGGGCATGAAAGTTCCATGGTTCCTCTGATTTCAACTGTCCCCACTTCCATC
>UZAE01012783.1:0-10099 GCA_900617975.1 Rodentolepis nana | reverse complement strand
GCGTTGACATCCGAGTCACTTTGAGCCTCTATGAAAGACCATTTTTAGAAAGAGCTTGCAAGCATTCTCTCGAGTTGAGAAGAGCAGAAAAAAATCCCGAATCCCAATAACCTCATGACCCTGCCTAACTTCCCCTCTCAGCTATTTCCTGTTAGCTATGGCTATGTGTCTGCTTCTTCGAGTATTACACTGCATACATTCTTTATAACTTTAGTTGGTTAAAGTGGATCAGGTATGGATTAACGTCATGACAGTTTTATTAGAAGTGCCGAGATGAGACTACTTTCCGAAGCGGTTTAAGAGTTGTTATTAAGTCAAGAAATAGGTCTTCAATCGACGCCAACCAAAATCCTTTTTTCTCAAAAACTCGCCCCCCCTCCGCCCTCCCCACTTCTTGCTCCAATCCAAGGAGATACAGGCGTATTTGCCAGTGATCTTATGTTGGCAATATGCGACATGAGCATATAATAGCATTATGGGACAGGGAAAAACAATTATCGAGCGAACGCTACCTGCCTATTTGGATATATAATAAACTCTACTAGTTAAGAGTTAATTGATAGAAGCCCATTTTCCAGGTTTCTCTCCCCCCAATTTACTATCCCATCATTATCCGTCAATCAGTGCGAAAAACGAAAATGAAGTGGGCGGGGGGGGGAGAGGTTGGAGGAAGAGGGGCTAATATCAAGCCAGGGGATATTGATGGATAATCCATCATTACAGTTGCTGGCTGAGTAATGGTTTACCAGGTTAAGTAAAGCCATTAACCCCCCCCTCCTCCCACACACACACATCTCCCCTCCACCTCCCCATGCAATGCTGCGCAATTGCAGGATGACCAGAATTGATGGTCTGTTCGATCACACAACAACCCGGACAACCCATCTTCGGACATAAGCTCCCTTCCCATGCCATGGCATTATTATTATTATTATGCCACCATTTAGCAATCTGTCAATGCTCTTGATAACCAGTCCATCAGAGATCGTAATGGGTCCAATGGGAGTGGTAATGAACACCACGCCGTCTATCACTTGGCACTCTGCTGCTTCCACTCACCTGACGAAGAGAACACGAAGATGGAGGAAGGTGGCACTTAAAAGACGCAGAAGCAGCTGATACAGAGGAAGTGACACCTGTTATTGCAGGTAGACGGGAAAATGCTCCGTTAAAGTGAAAATTGTGTAGATCAGAAATGTATCAAGGGCTTGCACAAATCACTGCTTCTTTCTCGAAAGTTAAATTTATTTAACTAGTTAGAACGGATTGTAACTAAAGGAGACGGCACCATAGCGTCAATTTTGAATCGGGCTCCATGAGTAATTAGAAATAGTACCTGATTTATAGAATATAGGAAACCACCCCTGAGAGAAGATGAGCATGAATATCGTGATTGCGTAGGGCTCATTGTAAACTCTTCCCTTATCAATTTGTTCAACTCTTCCCCCCCTTCCCCCATCAGTCAATAAATAGTTTTTATCTGTTCTATCTATGACCCCTTCTTTATCCTTAAGTCGCCTATCGATATTCCTCCTCTACCTGAATCTTCCATAGGTAGATTTCGCCGCTCCTCTCACAGATTTTCAGTGGGCTGCCCTCGAGAGGAATGCCTCCCGTGAACTGCAAACACAAGGAAAACGTTTTAAGATACTCATAGTGATCACCCTAACACCTACCTGATAGAGAAATTAATGTCATTATATTGGCGAGTCATTGTACGCGCACCATGAGTACCCAAACCGTAGTCGACCACTTGATCCCTGCCATCTTATTCCACCCTAATTTCTGGTCAACCAACAGCGACAGCAATAATACATCCCCCCTAATTAAAAACCACAATAACCTTTCTGTTTATTTGTGCTTACACCCTACCCCCTGAGTTAAAGTTGTTACGTTTGCGCTCTTTATTGAGATAGTAAATGGACCCGTCTTTGACCTTCATTGTTTTTCAAAGGGCTGTCATGCGCACCGTTACTTTACGGTTTGTCGTTGTACTCACATTGTGTGCGAATCTCCAAACCTTATGGATTAAAGCGATTTCAAATTTCTTTGGATGTTATTTGCCATAAACTTATGGATGTACGATAGTAGAAGACATTTCAACTTCCCACTTCATCTTTTCCATCTAGTTTTAAAAATACGTAGACTAAGTAGTTTGGAAGGTGTTCTATTTCTTGAATGTCCCCCGTAAATCAGCATATTCATTTAAACAAATGCGTTTCTTCAACTGGGATGCAAAAATGCTAATGTAGCTTTGATCATTCCTAAAAGGATAGTTAGAGAGTAAAGTACTGACACCTCTCTTTGTTTTATTTAATGCCAAAGTATGAGAGAGGACTGCACAAAACAGGACTATTTCCACTAATTCTAACTTTAAAATACCCTAGATTATGAATCGCGCAAATATTTCGAGTAACTTTAAAAACCAAAAAAACGAAATCCAATATTTGTAAGAAGTCCCCAAACGTCCATCAAAGCTGACTCAAAGGAAGTAGCGTTTGTAATTATAAATGTCTCCTTTTCGAGTATTCCTTCCTATTACCTTTCTCCCTAAAATTCCCACCAAGACAAGAAGAGAAGGAAGAAGTTAAAAGGGAGAAAATTGGGACTAAGATAATTGCTAGGTATTTAAAGGCAAGGGTAACAGTAAGGAGTCACCTTGGAACTACCATGGAGTGGGAGCGGTCCGTTCAAAATATTCCCAAGGTGGGAAAAGAGAGAACTAGTTTCGATTTACCAAGTTTTCTTTAAACCTAAAAATCATTTAAAGAGGGCAATGGCTCTAATGTGAAATGGGTATTTGGTATTTATCAATTCAAGACAGAGCTAAATCAAGCAAAAATCAATGACTGAATCAGCCAAGCTTGGCTTTAACTTAAACTAATACAATTACAACTTCCTGATTTTAATTAATGCTCTTATCTAAAGTCGTTATATCGTAGATCATTACACATGTGAGAAGCTACACTTCACACACATCCGTTGCTCAACGAAACCGTAAACTCTGACTGACCATTGTGTCACCAGGGGGCTTGACACGAAGCATTTCCTTTCTCTGACAATGGATTTTAGCCTCAGAGGGTTAGCATCCATTATAGTTTGTCAAATCTTACAAAGAAGAGTGGTAAGGCCGAAAAATGATAAATAAATAAATTCTGGCCCCTATCTTAGAGCAAATCGATCTCCAGTACTATCTATTGCTCGGGGGACAAAGAGAAAAAACGTTATAAAATTTTGATGGTCCTTAAGTTATGACAAGTGAGCTCGACATGGTTGCAACAGCACACTAAACTTATGAGTACCACACCGTATTCTCTCCTCGTTCGAACAAATAAACGGACCCTTATGGAGAATCATCCCTGTCTCCACATTTTGCTTGCTGTCTATGTTGACCCGTTATCGTGTGTTTGACTTAACAATTTCGTCCTTTGGCTACTCCCTTTCAAATTGTCCTGTGTCTGACTCATGGCTTTAAATTAATTACCTCACCCACCACCCCCCAAGAATTGAGCTTCACTTCCTCCCTTCTACAACAGGCTCTTTTTTGAATCGGCTTGGTGACCAACTGCACTACATTTTCAAAGTTTTAACCATCTCAAAAGCCAGAACCTCTCTTGATGTGGCATTCATATGTCGTAGGATAAACCAAATACTCAGACTAACCTTGGGGAATAGGGATTCTTGCTCGTATCCATAGGCTTGTTCCTCCTCGACATAACTTCAACTTCACCAGGTGCAGCGGAGGAGGCAGTTTTCACCAAATCCGAAGGAGCGAGGGAATTTGAGGCCGGTGTTGGGGTGGGCATCGCCTGACCTCCCCAGGAAGCCACAGCCGCTGCAGCCATCACAGCCGCATAAAGCGATGTTGAGCTCGGAGTTGATTGAGGAGGATTTGTAGTGCTTGGAGGGAGATTGGAGGTGGGTTGTTTGAGATTTGAGGGAGTTGTCGTCTGCATGGAGCCACCGCCTCCTCGCCAGAAATCACCGCTACCACAATTACGGCCGACAGATGATTGAGTTGTTGCGCCTGGATAGCCGCTCAGTCCATCTGGAAATCAAGAATTTATTTAACATTTTGATTCAATTAATTTGTGTCAACCATAACTGCTAAGACGCCCCGCGAAATACTTAGAGACGTGTGGAGGGGGGGCTGATCTTAGCCTTTGAAAGAGATACGTTGCCTAATTATCTGGAGCAACTAATCTTCTTATGGAGACCACCTTAATTCAAGTACTTGAGATGTTGACCAAGTCACTCATACATTTTCATTCCTGTGGGCTAATTTGCTCCAAACAAAACTTATAAAAAAACGCATGCTGTATCTCCGACTTCAAGTGCTTTAGTCGGTGTTTTATCAACCCAAATCCAGATCGACAACTATCGTCGATATCAGAGATCATAAGAATGAGATCGAAATAGAAAGAGCAATTCCTTTTCATTCTTGACCTTTTATGAATTATTTCCCCATTTATTACTTAGATAGAATTGTTTTAACAAAATAAACATTGCTATTTCCTATGGACTTCAAGTATTCCAATTCAAAATGTATCAGTTTAATAATTCGTTGTTTATTAAATTACAAAAGCGCCGCTATTGGCAAAACGATAGTTGTGTGCATTCGAACGACAATATTTCGTCTCCAAATAAAACAATCTTTTATGCATCCTATTGGCCTAATAATGTCAAAAAACAAATAGCGACTCAATATCGCCCTTAAAGAAAAAATACACTGTAATTACAATTCCCCAACTTTACAACCTAGTAATTACCGGCAGAATAGCCATAATTTGTATCTGAAATGAAGAGCACATTTGAATAAACCGAAAATGGGCGATAGGATTCAGCAAAACAAATAAATGCGTTTTCTTCAGCTAAACTACGAAACTAATATCGCGTAATATTTCGCAAAACAGTACTGCAGTAATGTCGGTTTGGTAAGACCAAATGCTGATAAAAATTAATGGGAATAAAGTTTCTAAGACTAGTTAACTAGTGAGCGTCTTGAAGTCAATATTTAGGGATCATTTGGGCAATAAAGTGCCACAAATGCGAAGTTTCTTTTGTTGATTTGGTGATATTTTTGTGTAGCTAAACCGATTGGAAATGATATCAAAAAGTACATTCGAATAAAGAAGTCTTGAAGTCATTTTTGTCCGGAGTGCCTCTAGTTCATTAAAACAAAAATGATATTCCTCCGTTTATTAATTTCATATAACAATCAACCGCTTCACAGTTACATTGAGGCAAACGTTGGCAGAGTTTCACTAGGATCGAGGAGCCATTCTGGACCGACTTCAACGAGATACTCGCATTTTGCCACCACCTCTTTTAGGCAAGAAGAATCCAATGTGATTGAGCACCTATATCACTGAAAGGGCTCCGATAAGTATTGATCTCATGGCCCTATATTTAATAGATCAAATGAGTCAGCGCTCTCATATTATTTCCATTTTTATAAGACCTCTTCAGAACCAAATTTGCGTCTTTGGAGAAAACTTTTGAGCGTCTGAAAATCTCAAACATCCCGGCACTGTCTATTAGACTAAGGCTACTATGATTTGCTGTTGATACGCAATTGATAGTTGAAGAACTTTGGCTATATGCATCTGTAGATAATCTCTGTTCCATCTGAGTGATTTACATCAAAACGCATGGATTAGAAGCAGATATGGGGGCTAAGTGATCGAAGGGAGGTTTGTGGATCATTTATGCGCGTGTAGGCAACAGTATTTTCAAATTCATTCTGGTTTACATAATTAATCATCTTTCTCGTTGGCGTACACAAGTGCATTCTTGCGTGTTTTCGTGCGTACGTGCGAGCGTGGACATTGCCACGCACGCACTTTAGATTTTCTCCTCCCACGCAGAGAATTCTCGAAGTTTGATTGTACGGCGTAAATTAAAAGGCACTCGCCTACGCATGCGAATTCGTGCGTACGAGCTCATGTTTGAATGCGGTTGGGTAGAGTACATCGGAATCACCTAGGTATGCACGCCCAATCAGAAATGTAATTGGACAATGCAAGCAAGCACGCGTGCAGACAATTATGATGCCTCGATCGGCCTGCTTACATACTACTCAAATCCTATGTAGGTATTTCAGTAGATAAAAGAAAACATAGAATAGGGAAGTAGAGAGAAGGAGGGAAACGGGGTGGGTGATGCTTTGCCTGCAAAATAGTGAATGTGACAAATAAAATCGGTCCGTGCTTTGACAATTCGAGTTCAATTAGAGACAACTCTGTCCTGATTTGACTTGGGAAAGTTGATAAGGCTAAATTAGCACGGTTGCAACTTAGAGGATTAAGGAGGATAAGCAGAAGAACGTCATAAAGCGTGCTAATTAGGAATATCGACCATTAATCAATCAATCAATCAAGTGCTTGTCAATCTCGTTGATCTGTTTCCTATCCAGTGAATGAAATTTTGATAAAGACTGCTTGATTAAATTGTTAACGGGATTTTTTTAAACTTAACCCTCAGGTCTTGAAATTTAAGACCACAAAATATTAAAATTTAATAATTGGCTACCAATTCTTAAGACCCCCACGGGCGTATTCAATACTGATCTGCGGGAATGGATATTACTCAATGCGGCAATAATAAATAAAACTACTCTCTTAGCCGGTAGTTTAAATCTACTCTCGATAGTAGAGGTCAAGATCGGAGAAAAAAAACTATAAGCAACTGTTTAAGACTACAACCCCTAAACAAGTTGCGAATTCGAACAAAGAATGTAGCTAAAATTATCTTAATCATTTTTTAGCTGTCATCTCGCCCCTCCGCTGTGGTTGAACAACTAAGCCACAAAATATTGTGTAAGAAATATTTAGAATAACGTAATTGAATTGAGATGGAGGGTGAAGGGGGGGGGGGAAGAGGGAGGGACCGTCTCTTAGTGTTCTAAAAGTCCTGTCAATAAGCATTTAACAGCGCAGTAGACAAGCATTTTCTGCAATCCAGAAGATAAATCATTAGACTTAAACTTTGAAACAGGAATAGCCCATTTAGTAAATATAGTACAACCCGAAGCCAAAACGCATTTGAAGTACGACTCAGTGTTACTACGGCATTGTTCTCGGTACCATTTGTTTTAATACACTCCATATGGGCTATAACCCATTTCAATTGTTCAAATTTACAACAATTATTGTTGGAAACCCCTGAGGGTGTGCTTTAGACTTACCTCCACGTGGTGCACATTGGGCAACGTATACTCTTACGGCAAAAGACTATAAACCGTCAATTGACATCTGACTTCAAACTACCATGACGCGACTCAATGTCATATTTAATCACTTCCACGATTCTCATCTTACCTTTTCTCTAACTTTGTGTCTGTCTATCTCTTTCACATATGCGAATAACTCTTCTGTTTCCACTCTCGAATTATTCCCACTTTGATGTTCTTCCTCCTCTCTATGAAACTCGAAGTCTGCTAAAGGGCTAATGATAACTATCAAAACGCCTGCCATTTGAAATAAATAAATAAATAGCGAAAATCCACGGACTTCAACTCTAATTTCTCATTAAATAAAGCATTCTATGATCGATTCCAATAATTAATGTCAATTTAAACTGATCTGTGACTACCAACAAGAGTCAATTAAAGGAGTAAATTTGATAATTACACTAACCTCTCAATCTGGAGTTGTTCTGAGTCGAGTCCAAGCTATCAGCTAGCCGTTCCATGGGGGATTTTCGAATTGCATCAGAATTTCTAGACGGAGATGATACACCCTGGAGAGGATTGTGATAGAAGGACATGAAGGGATTGAAAGGATTCGATAGGAAATGAGGCAAATGACCTCCGGACTAAATTGAAATTGAGGGAAAAAGAAAAACCATTTAGTAATGGAGTGCTCGATTGGTTAACCTGAAGAGCTATCCCAAGTCCAACCCACTATCATTGGACAGAATGTTTCTGCTATTTGATAAAGTCAAAATGGATTTAGGTCCTAGGTTTACGTCCGAATATTTTTTTACGTTAACAATCGATAATGACGGTTTTGATAAGAGAAGCATATTATACTCGATACCTAGGGGTGTCTAAATACCTCAACAGTCAAGCCCTACCATTCAATCGATTGTTAACACAATTTCCGCCATTATTTACAACTCTTTTCCATTGCTTCTGTAGTATTCTTCGATTCGATTTTTGAAAATAATCACTGTTTTGAGTATTTTTCCAGATCGGTAGCATTTTGAAATCGTTTTTTTCTTAGAATACACTTCATGCAACGTGAAGAGGGATTGTGAGTTGGTGAGAGGTCTGGCAAATGAGGAGGAAGTAGGAGAATATCCCGACTTAATTTGTGGATGCTTTGGGAAGGTTATTCTAGCCGGTTGGCGATGCATTGTCATGTTTACATACTTTCTCACTTCTGTTAACTATAGTTGGACATTTATTGTGATTTTTGCCCTCCCAGCTAGTGACAACAATAAGCCTCTTCTTAAACTGTTGAGCTTAGTTTTAAAAATTCGTGATTGACTATTCCACATGTGATTTGCCAAATGCGTTGGTCAACACTGCTTGACTTAGGGAATGGAATGGGTGCTTGATTTGGAGACAACCCCTGTTTTTCCCACTGACTTCGTCAACGTTATTTTCTCTCCTTGTAACAACTTGGATTCCTTTGTTGTTATGACAATAAAGAAATGCTCATGGTTCTTTACCCGTCTCTGGTATATTGGGGAGAATTCAATTTGCGATGTACCTCAGATGACGTTGCAAAGTGCACCACAGGGACACAAGTTTCTGTGATATAATTCTTCCACATTTAATCGAAAATCTGATTCAAAAAAAGAGATTTTAATACGCCACCATCACCTATACAAGAGCAACCTGGTTTTGGTGCATACATTCAATTCTCATTACTTTTAACTTGAAAGTTGTTGTCATCATTGGTGGAGTGGTATAACTTTCATTTACGGAATTTGTGGTCTCGCAGGCGTTTAAGCCCAGAAGAAAGGAAAAAACAACAGCATGCAATGGTCTCACGTGTTCTCTGCCTTCCTTGGGATTGACCTTTTTTGGTCCTCAGTAATAAAAAAAACAAATTTATTGCTTAAAAATAATTTCGAACAATTTGGGTAAAGTCAACGCAGACTTGTTTCCCACATCAAATCTAGACCCAAACTGAGCTAAAACAACATCTGTTTGTAAAATGAGCGATTTCTTACCTGTACAATGTAAAAAACAACCTTCACATCAATAGAAATAGTTATATTAACAGAGAAAATCGCTTCCGTTTCTTTTTCTAAAGAAAAGTTTCATTTCAAATCTCTCCCTACATTGCGATAAATTCCGATTAAAATATAAAGACAACAGAAATATTTTTCGTATGAAGAACTTCGATCAATGGCATAATCAGGCCAAGTTAACCTGATCACGCTTATTAAATTTCCATTTCGATTTCAGAGGCATGGAAGTGTTTGGTCCCATTCAGTTTATCGATAAGGCTGGGCAATACATTTTTTCCAAATTGTTTGTTTAGGTTGCACATTCAAAATTGATGATTTGTACCTTAACTTCCTCAGAATGGATCTCCATCACTCCCTAAAATTGAGCTCGTAAAACAATTAATCCTCCTTTTATTAGCCTTTCCCAATTTTTTTTTCATAACCATAGTTTCAAACATTATAAAAAAGTTCAATGGGCTTTCCTGCTGCAAAAAAACATGCGCAAAGGTAACCTTTTTTAATTACGGTCTAATGAGAAAGAATGTGAAAACAATATAAGTAACAAAAAAGCACCCAAAGCCCTAACACCAGGCAAACACTTGATTCACGCCAAACCGCGATCAACAGCTCCCATGATTTTTTTTGGCAGAACTAAAGAACTCGAGAGGGAGGAGAGAGAGAGAGAATGTAAGAGCCGATTCTCACTCAAATGTAACGAAACTCGACGAGCAGGCTGCCTATGTGAGTAGAGTAGCACAGCAAGCATTCTCTCTTGCTCTGTATTGCGAAATCTTGCCATCTTCCTATCTCGTTCCTTCTCTCTTCGCTCTAACCAACTTACTTCCCCGCATAGAGCAATGACTAATTGAAACATGGACACGGAATAGGGTGAAAGGAGGGGGGGGGGGGAATGGGC
>UZAE01012782.1:20542-31946 GCA_900617975.1 Rodentolepis nana | reverse complement strand
CAGAGGAAAGGAACATCATAGTGGGAAAAATTCGAGAGGGAGTAAGAAGAGTGATCCACAGTTGCCAAATACAGTCACGAAGGTAGGGGAAAAGGTAAGACGAGTACTGTTGAAGTGGTCAAATTTGACATACAATGGGGTCATGATAGTTTGTTGTCAGAAGTCAAGTGCCAGTTAATAGACTTTTTGCCGTATGAGTATACGTTGCCCAGGGTACACCACGTGGAGGTAAGTCTATCGCGCACCCCAACTGGGAAATATCAATTGCCTCTAACGACGTAGGAAACAAGAAGGGAAGTCACTTTCTTGCAGTAATTGAATTCAGAATAACGCAAAAAACTTGAGTTTGGCACCTCTGAGTTGTCCCTATTTTCATTGAGGAAGAGTTCATTTTTGGATTTTGTTGATTAATTCCAGATTCACAGGAACATGTTTAATACACTCAGACCTTGTTGATTGTAGTTGGTTATAGCAATTAATTTATTGCAATCTCTTTATTACTGCAAACAAGTTGATGAGACTTGCAGTGATTAAATCGACATTCAATTTTCTTTTCTGTTCACAAATTTTTGGCCTATTGGAACTCGCAGTCAATGTAGTCCAGGTTTTTCATTAGCAGATTGCCAGTATCGGTTTTACAATTATCTGTGGGACAAACCACCCCCTTTCTACTCAAAATTTAAATATGCTACAACAGTAGAAGAGACAATTACTTAAAAGTCTCAAATACCTTAGAAACCGATTGAAATAATTAATTAACAGTGTTGTTTTTCAGATAAAAACCTTGCGGTAATTGTAAACATTTGAATAGGGATTTTAGGCAAAGATACTTTCCTTTTTACCTACCCGCACTATTCTCAGGATGTACTTTTGTTCACTCAATTTCTTCATCAATTTGTGATCTCCCAAAAGTTCCAGGCACTTTTTGGAACAAAAGTGCTTTAAGGAACAAAGCCTGATATGCCAATAAAGGTCGATAAACCATTTTTAAATACTTCAACTGCAATTTTTGCAAAGAACGCTTTAAAAAAGAGAGCAAAAACGTCATTTAACGGTTTTTAACCAGTGCGAAAATATCACCACAATAACCATTTGAATTTCTAATCATAAAGAAATTTTTTCTTGAGTAAAAATGAATATAATATCATGTATATATGCACACAAAATCGTGAAAGTAAGCGGAAGTTCCCCTAAGTTTAATTCGAACGTGGAAGTGCACTCAACGTCTTTCAGACTGTAATTGAAACCAGATATTTTCGATTAATTTCTGTCGGGCTAATTAGTTTATTTCAGCTTACACTTGGTTTTGGTGAAGATAAAACAAGCTTTTTTTGAATGTAAAAACAGCACAAAAGGATGTTTTCGATTTTCACAATTTTAGTTCTTTTTATGTTTCTTTTCCTAAAAAAGCAAGTTTCCAACTTCTTATCCTTCTTACACCCGGAAGTAAAGCAAATGACTTTCCAATGGAGAGCCGGAAGCCGAAAAGCTTGAACATCCGATCAATAGAGTGGTTTTATCTATACTGAATTTTCAATAATTAAAATTTATTTACCATCTCAGGTAAATATAATCAAACATTCTTCATACCTTTTTTACATGAGATCGACACACTTTAAACTGTTTTATATAACTTCGCAATCCACACGATTTCACCCGTGTTCAACCTTGTGTCCATAATGTGCATATCTGATTGTATTTACTTTTCACCAATACTGAAATTTCACAAAATAACACTCATTTTTTATTATTGACTGCAAACACCGCGTCTTCTATATTATATCTTTAGTCACTCTAAAAAGGATGGGAAAGTGAGATCAAATTGAGAAAGCACTCATTCTTCACACAAATGTTCTACTGCTCTAGATTTCGGAACCCATAAAAGTTCAGAAACCAGCCTCTTGAGTGCACTAATGGTTCATTACCATGTATTATCTGCTTTCGGAACAGATACTTCCAAGATTTCTCATGAAAAGTGAAATTTTGAAGATTCCTTAGTCCTGTGCTGCTTTGGTACTTTCAGCGATAATGAGTGGAGGGGTAGTTAATTCCCAGTTAGCGGAAAGTTGTAATAATAAGCTGAGACTTGGGGCTGAGACTTAGAGGTACCAGAAAACAGCTGAGTTTCAGAAGATTGGATAGAGGGTAATAAATAAGTAATTAAACAGCGTTGATTAAAAGTGTGTGAGAGAGAAAGTGTCTTGGTAGTAAAAACGATGCAAAAAAGAAATATAAAGCTATAAACGAGAAAGTGAACAAGAATCGTGCGGTTATACCTAGTGCTGTGAGCAAACGTGTCGTCAGCCCTTAAAGTTGAAACTGAGTCTCGTTACCAAAGACGCAAGTGTAAATAGTCGTTCGAAATTCTTCCACTGTGTCAATTGGAAAAGTAATTCAAGAAATCTCTAAAACATTAACAGGATTTGCCATTAAAACATAAATTTCTATTGCCCTAAAGTTCAAAGAAACTTTGAAGAAACCTTTCTTTCATGCAGAATGTATAATCTAAAATACCAAGCCACTGAGTTAAGGCAAGAGCTTTGAAAAAATGTCATGCAATGCAGCTATAAATTCTCGGCAGGGTGGAATGAATAAATCAGCTTTATTGAATATTAACTGCACTATATATATATATATATATATACATATATGTGTATATAAAATCACATTAAGTGACTGGAATACATCAGAGCCCCCAATTGTCAAGTCAGAATTCAGAACTCTTCTTAGTTGATAGCATGGAGAGGAAATTATGTAAGGAAAAAAGGAATTTCCCTGTTAAATGCTAATGTTAAAATGTTAAGATATTTTATTGAAGTGGAATAAATTTGAAAGTGAAAGGTGATTAGAAAAAGTCTTCTAGTAATTACACCAAGATTATTTAGTTCCAAAAATAGCCAAAAATATCCGAAAATCTCCTAAAATACGAGGATTAATTTAACTTCTAGAACATCCCCACAAGTTCATAAACCGACCACTCATAATTTAAATATATTACAACAAAGACGTAAATTTCATTAATAATTTCAATAAATAGTAAGTTCCGATTTAGGAGAACACAAATCGCTCATATTACTAACATTTCTCCAGGAAAATATTTTCCCCATATGCTTGAGAGCTTAGCCAACCTTAAACCATTTTTGGGTTCTCCTGAAACGTCTGGAATAACGGTTTGACCAACGACTACACCGGGTCTCCTTCTCCCCCGAGTTTTAGGATATTTCAGCGTTGGGAAGGAGAGGAGGATAACATGCGCTCAAATACATTTCTGATAGACTCATTTCCAGCTTGTGAATAAGGGTTGTGTACGGAGATCGGTGCACCCAGATTTTAACAACAACGTAAGGTTTCTTTTGCTGCCTAAATAATAAAGAACCAAGTACCTCATCCACTATCCACCCTTGTAGCATAATAAATTGCTTTTTCAAATTTTCAAAGTTTGCCCTTTTAGACCATTGAGATTTGGTTGAGGAGAACATTATTTAGATTGCAACAAATGTTCTCAAATTAAGTAGTTGAGAACTAAGGGTTTTTTTGTGGACATAACGACCTTCGGTGTGAAATGAGTGGTAATTTGGGGGTAGGGGTGGTTAATATAGGTGTCTCTGCAACCGACTTACGAGTTATGACATTTGACTACTGTGTGCATGAATCCTCAAGAATAATAAAAGAGATTCCTTGATTAGGTTGATGAATTAGTGCAAGCTAGTCTGCACTTTTCGTAGCCACTTTTAAATTATTCCATTTGTTAAAGAAACAGGTTTGACTGGAAGAATTTCCCCAGGTTGTCAGCATTTGCTTTTTTTCAATGCTGTTTGCTTAGGACAGCAAACGAGTATGGAATAGGATCAAATGTGGCCAAGAAATATTATAGCTTTGAATATGGTGCATAATTCATGATTTTAGAGATGTCAAGTGTTTATAAACCTCCTTCTCGTCCTCCGAGGAGGCATGTTTGATTACGTCAATGATCAAGGACACAGACATCGAGACTGATTGTTAATTAGAAGTATAGGGCCGGAGGCAAGTCGACTTGCGTTACATTCTTTGCTATTGCACCATCGAGGACTGATAAGTACTATTTCATGGAATTGTTTGACATCGAGACCGTAGTTGCAGAAGGAACTACCGAAACTAGAAGATAAATTTTAGTGCAGTAATTCAAAATAAAGACAATTGATGTAATGGGCGTGAAAAAGAATAGCTTAACCCAAAAAGATTGCGAATGTAATGTTTATTTCTTTAAAGTATTGATAGATCCGTTGTTTACATAAGAAACCAAAGACATTTTGGTTGCAGTGTTGTAGAACTCCACAGAGAACTCTGCGTCTTAGTCTCCTTAGTTAATTTGCCTAAAATTCTTCCATGCAAAGATTTATAATTTTATTTCACTTTAGCACAAATGAAATTCTAATTAATGAAAAAAAGCTGTTTCGTTAATCTTTCTACTCACTACTCACTTTATTCTGAAGTGTGGTAATCATGCAATTTTAATTTATATGAAGGTTGTAACTTAGAATTTTCTTTTAAACTAAAGTTCCTTAATGCATTTTTGAATCATTACATAAGCTCTAGTTTTCAAATTATTGAGGAGGGATATTTATCTATTTCAACTAAATTTATTAAACTTCTGTGAAATGATAGTCAGCATGAACTGAGATTTTTTTATTTACCTTATTCTTACCTGCAGATAACGTATCCGTTTTGCCTCAATTTTATGATAAACTTTACTGCGATGTTGTTGAGCAGAATAAATTCGAAGAGGAACAGAAATCGAATGATGAAGAGAGAGTTTGCCTGTGTTAGTTCAGCGGTGGTTTCATTTTAACTTTTCGTCTATGGACACGCCAAGTCATCACAACGAGCATAACGGGGTATAGAAAAGGTCATATTCAGAATATCAAGATGGAATAACGAAGGGCAGAATAAAGGGTTCTTGGAAGCCATGTTTTCGGGACTAGAAAGATCATTGAAATGAATCCAGAAACTTGAGAATCAGGTTCCAGATATGAAGAGGTGAGACATGCGAAGCCTTCGACCATGGTCTATTTGATCATCACATATCCGTTTGTTGGATGCAACCCTGCTATGGTTTGATAAAACTCGATCAAGTGACAAATCCACCTGACCGTGAAAGGTAATAAATAACAGAATATGAAAGTATGATAATACTTAAAATGAAATTTATTTTATCTAAGAAAATATGGATTAAAGCCTTTCTGGAGTTCTTACGCACACAAAAGGACAAACCTATTTGCATGTTTCAAATAGGGCAAGATGAAGCCTGCAGAAAGTATTTCCTTTCTTTGTAAACAATTTGGAATGGCCAATCACATTGTGGTATGCTAATTTAACGATTCCCAAAAGTCATCATGGTACTTGGTTAAACTCAGTTATTTACAATGACCTGCATGGTATTATGGTAAATAGGGGGCAACAGGAGTGACGAACCAAAGGTTTTGAAAAAATATAAAAATAGATTACGTTTTAAATTTTTCATTTTCAATGCATTTCATACTTTAAGTAGTGCTCAAGTATTTGTTGAGATTTCCCTAACGTTGGATTAAAAAGAGTGCATTATAATTCCCAAAGGTGCGTTTGATCAAATTTTTTATTTGAATTTTGTTTCATGAATGTGGGTAGATTTGGCGGCAGATAAATAGAGAAAGCTTATTCAATTTTACTATTAATATAAGCAAAGTTCACTTATTTCTGTTCTTTACTAGGTGCCACTTTATTCATTCAATTTATTATCGGTTATTGAAGGAAAATAGATTTACACAGTCATCGTGTCATGAAAGTGATTTGCTAGCTGTCACACAAGTCTCTGCCCATATTGATATAAGCACGAATTTAGTTAAAAGCATTAATTGATTTTAACACGCATATTTACCCACATTCATCAAAAACTTCAAAAACATAGAACCAAACACGGCTTTTGCTATTGTTAATCTTGTTTTAACCCAGCGTATCAACCGACACCACTTTATTTCATTAGAGATATGAAAGCATTTAGGGTTTTATTCGCAGTTTTTATTTCAATAAATACGTGTCATTTTTTCTCACGCGTATTTGCAATGAGTTGGCGTCATCGTGTGTTCATCCAGTCTACGACCTCTTTCCTCACACAATCTACTTTTTTGGGTTATTTTCTAGAAAACATCTTATTCCTTTCTTCTCAGGTCTCTTCACCCAGACAACACTCTCCTTCTCACCGAAAATCTGCTTCACTTCTCCATTGAGTTGAATGAGTCATATATTCAAGGAGAAACTCGAGTTTGTTCAAATTTTGATAATTGATGAATCAATAAGGGAGTAGTGAGTGTTTCGCTTTGTTGTGCAGACTTGCAAAGAGGTAGAACCCAGTACCTGTGGAAGTTCAGAGAGGTGTCTCCTAGGAACTTTGTCTACCAGCACCTTGATACTCATTTGTCTTCTGTTGTTCAGACTCACCATTTTTCATAGAACTGTGTTCAAAGCAGTCTTTAAGTTGATATCTTCTATCTTACGATATAGGATAGTAGACACACTGAAAAGTGGAACAGGCTCTATGAGTGTTCAAAGTATCTTTGCTAGAGTTCAAGTAGAAGGTACTTTGGATCTTAAAACTCGATTCTTCACCAGTAAAAAATCTTTGATCTCCGTGATAGTAGTCAGTGTACCAAAGTCATTTCACCTTTATCATTCACAAGAGAGTCAAGACATGTACAAGAACTCATTCGATAAATTCTGAGTTCATTTATAGGTGCAGGAGATATGAATATTTCAAATTTGAACCAACACACGTCCAGACTGTTTTCCCACGTTAAATTTTAATGACTGAATTATCTAGTAATAATCGACATTTCCGTAGGATCTATGATAACATTCAAAAGCAAGTTACCAATGAGACCTATGCCGTCTGAATATCCTAATTAACCCAGTAACTACGAGCGAACTGTGTGACCCAATATTCCCCCTTCAAAATAGATTATCTTTCGTGCACTTTGAATTATTATGTTAAGGAGCTTAGAACTCGCTTTTGTTGTATTTTGTCTTACGTGTCATTCATAAAAGGAACTTCAAATGTTCCTTTTCCGCATCTAATAGTTGCCTAAAACACTTGAATACGTACAAAGGCAGCTTTTATTTTTGACTAACTTGTGAACATAGTCAAGATATGTGGTAACTCAATGATAAATTCGTTTTCCATTTTATCTCAATTCCTTTACTTTCAGCAAAAGGTAACTATTCCAGCACATACTCCTTTTAGGGCAGATTATAATAATCCACTAAAACTGACCCCTAATTCAAAGTTGTTTCCCATCAAGTAAATATGCTAGATAGGTCGATCCAAAGAGCTTACCTCTATAATAACTGACTATCTCTTTATGGAAATAAGCGATTTAGCAGCACCTCCAATCACTTTATATTTTAGAAGATAGGTATCCAGTGATGACCACTTTCACTTCACAAGCTCAGTTCACAAGCCATTAACTCGAAGTCTTCACATTTTATTGTCTTTTTTGTTACTTTGGTGTTTAGTTTGTATTATTGAGGAGTTTCAAAATTGCTAAGGTTACATTGGATTGTGCTCGACGCAATTATTAGTTTCCGTTTAGACCAGGAACAAGATGCTGTAAGAAAATTTTTTGATTTAAGTTGTTGGCTTTTTTGGCATAATTAATGGTCAAGAATTGGGAATATTTTCCTTATTTCAATAATTCATCAATTATCAAAATTTGAACATACTTGAGTCCTGAGAAGAAAGGAATAAGATGTTTTCTAGAAAATAACCCAAAAAAGTAGATTTTGTGTGAGGAAAGAGGTAGTAGACTGCATGGACACACGATGACGCCAACTCATTGCAAATACGCGTGAGAAAAATGACTTTAGTGAACAATACATCAAAGATGCTCCACAAACTGTTAGGAATTCCTGACATGTGGATGACTGCTAACAGGAGCTACTTGAATAGGGGGTGGTCTCGAAATGATTTACCATGATGTCACCCAAAATGCCTTGATAGTCATGGCAAGTGATTAAAGCTATTACGAAGGAAGTGTAGAATTCAGGCAGTCGAACGAAACTCTGAACCTCTCTTACAAAAACCACTTTGTGGTTTGTATCATAAAATACTAAACGGCGAATCATTAAAGTCGCAGATCAAAGAAATCCCATATTTGGGCTCCCTGATTTACTCAATTTTCAAAGGCTATTCTTTTATGTCACTAATTATATCATTTAGTGACCCCTGTGCAAAAAGGGCTTTGGTGAACAGAATTTGGGCAAAAACGACTACAAAATAAAATTAAATTAAATAATGCCTTGAAGTAAACAGCTGTTTGATATTAAAATTGTATCGATGTTTGGCCTACGAAACTGCCAATACGGAAAATTTCTTCTATTTTGGATAATCAAATTTTAACACCTATTTAATGCCAAATAAATTTTAGGAAAAGGTAAGTAGTAAAGGGCTTCTCACATAATCTTTCTCAGTTAAGGTGCAATAAAACGTGGTAGGTAAATGAAAAATTGGCCTTTAAATATTTAGACGCAGTTAACAAATAAACCGCTTTTTTATGGCTCATGCCAATGAAAAGGGGCCTTAGAAAGACCCACAGATTTTATTTGAAAACTCCCACAACCTCCTTCACCTCCATTCGTATTTTATTTGTGACGCATAGGAAAAAAAGAAGACTCAGGTCACACGTTAATATTTCGCAATATTTTAATATTATGACCAGGAAAACGGTCAGATTGTGGATGTTTGCAGTAATCTTTGACTGAAAGGACCAGAAATGAAGAACCTGTCAGTAAAGTAAACTTGATCATCCAATAATCCGCTTTAATACTCTTCATTAATCCAATATTTAAATGAGTCGTTCTTAGCATAGAAGGAATCTGTTTGAAAAATGGGTGCTGGATAAGTGGAAATGAAGGAAAAGGAGAGGGGTGTGCATAAAAGAGCAAGAAGAGTAAGTTGGAAGAGGAAGGATGTGTCAGTGTCGGGTGGAAACAGACTATATTGTAAGCAAGAGTCGAAATGAGTTTCTTTGAGGTGGGTGGCCTGTTCTGTGTTGAGTATTGACAATTAAGTTGGAAAGGGGTAAGAAGGCAAAACGTTGATACATTGAGTGGGCATATGGATCAGAATGCACAAATGCATCTCATCATTGTTTTGTATTATAATTCTCCCATCAATATGTGAAATAATGTTCTTTTTCCGTTTAGCGCTTAAATCGTGTTCTTTCCATTTGAAACACGAACAGGCTTGATCCCAGTTTAAGATAATTAATCACAATTTATTAAAGCCTAGAACAACTAGATCAATTAACCCCTATTATAAGCAAGCATATCAATTCACCTGTTCAAGCATATAAAATCCGCGTTTTTGCAAAATAAAATAATTTCACGGTTTGATCATATTCTTCCTTATAAGTTGAATGAAATTATTTACTCATTAAAATTTTTCATTCTATAATAAGTCACTAACCATAGGCGGAAACAAAATCAAAACGAAAAATAATCGGGAAAAGTATTTTTCTTTTGAACATACTCAGATTTGATTTTCAAATCCGTTAACAATCCCAATGTGTCTTACAGAATTGAATTATATTAAGTTGAGATAAATTTAATTACATAACCGAAGGCTGGTGACATTTTCCGATAACAATTTGATGACTCCATAAAAATGTGTAAAAAATGAAAAACGCACTTTATGGTTACTAAAACAAGATTTACTTCAAATATAAATAAAAGTCACAAATTTAGTTTTACTTTAGGAAACACAGCTGTCACAATTACAAAATTAGAAAAGATTGTAACTTTAAAGTGTCCATATTTTAAAATGTCCAAAAATTACGACTTTAAACTGTGCTTGAGGTTGTTTAAATGTAGGAGGGGCAGGAATGGGGTCGTATTAAACAAATATTAAGTGATTTCATTGCTAAATTCTAAAGAATTTTGGACATTTTAAAACAGTCACTTTATAAGAAATTATGAAATATATGGTGTATTTTTAAAAACAAATAGGTCATAGCTCATTCCACTTCCATTAAAGAAGCAGATTCTTTAGGGTTCTGCAATCATAATGAAATTAAAAATTACACAAATGAATCTGATCTATAAAGTTGAACAACTTGGTTATGCCTTGTTATGAAAGCTTTGTTAAAATTTCTATTACTAACTATTCGGAGAATTGTTCCAATTTCTGATTTATAATTTGTTGGGTTTTTAAAATCAAAATGCGGGTAAATGTGTTTAAAATATCTATTCTATATTATTCATCGAAGAGCAAACAAAAGCCACATCAATTCATCATAATTGAATTGATTGACCTTCGAGTACGCGATTTTGAAGTTAAGTATTTGCCATGGACAGTTACAAATACCCTCTTTGCTGTTAAAATGGATATCTATCCTGAAACTTCAAAGCCTACTGACTGACTACCTGACATGCAAACGTTTTGTAAAATAATTCCCCTACAGCGTAGATTTCGGCAAATGCCTTTTTAGAAAATATTACGAGTAATATTCACATTAAGTTTCAAGACACTCAAAATATTCGAAATACAATTTAATATTTTGACTAATTAGCAAAGTTTCAATCTTGTCCCAGAAAATCATTAAAAGTAATTGTCAAAATTTTATTCATTTAAGAGATTTTATGCAATTTTAATCAACATGATTTTCAAATGGCATTAGTAATACTAATAATCCCACTTAATCAGTGTGTTAAATAAATGAATATTTGAAAAGCGAATTTTTAACCCATGAAAATCGTTCACGTTTAAATGAAATAAGGAAATTAATAAATTAATAAATAGAAGTAGAATTAAATAAAATCTTTCCAAGCATAAGAAAAAATTGCAAATATTGCTCTAAAATCAGTTTGTTATTAGATCGTTTGATTACTTCAAATGAGTACTAGAAATCTCCCCAATCTGGAAAAATCACTAAATAAATTAATAATCGGTTGCACATTTCTTGTTAAAGTGACCTACATTTTCACCCCTCTTCCTCCTGAATCACAGAAAGGTTGATTTTCCATAGGGGAGACGTTCTTATAAAATTTTAAAAATGTGCTTTATTATCATTATGTAACTCGTAATAAGCTCAGTATTTGACCTCCTTTAGAAAATAATCTCAGCAGATGAGTAAATTGTGTAACTTTGTGAACAAATGGTGATACATTGAAGCCATAAATATTAGTTACAATTCGTGAAATTCTTATTTAGATGTTATGGGGTGTGGGATAGACTTACCTTTACGTGGGGCACCCTGGGCAACGTATACTCATACGTCAAAAAGTGTATTAACCGGCAGTTGACTTCTGACTTCAAACTACCAAGGCCCGACTGCTTGTCATATTCGACTCCTTCCACAGTACTCATCTTGCCTTTTTCTCTATCTTTGTGTATGTC
>UZAE01012782.1:0-13579 GCA_900617975.1 Rodentolepis nana | reverse complement strand
TCATAGATCTAAATAAATAAAAATTAACTAGTGATTCCTTGGATGCCCTAAATTAGAAATAATGTTGACGAGATACTGGCTGAAAAGACATTAATTGTGTCTACCATCCAACTAACAGAGACTAATTAGTACTTATGGAAACAAGTATTTCCTTCAAAATCACTCCCTTTCTCTTGAAGAAAACCAATTAGTGTGCTCGATGAGTAGCCATTCATGGTACTGCCTGATAGGCGACGAATTCATCTGCCAAATTACAACTATAAGCAATCTTATATAATTGAATCTGCGCTCAATAGATCAGAACAGCAAACGGGAACACGATATGGCAAGATCAGACCGTAGCAAGACCAAATGTGACATAGGAGAGTCCAATCAAACATATGTTACCGTGTCCCAAAGGTCACTTTTAACTGAAGGCTCTAATACCACGTTCCAACACCACGTACTTGTATATGGAAGGCAGAGTACCTTGTGTTAACGTTCTCAACTAATTTGCACCCTCGTTTACACAATTTTCTGTTGGCTATTGGCTCTTCCAACATTCTTAAAAAATTTAATCTAATTCTATATTTTTAAATATCAACACTATCTGATCGTTAATTCATTTTGAGACAGATTGGCACTCGTATTCTTTGATCCATCTCATGCACAATAATAATAATAATAGAGAAACTAAAAACCATGTCGAAATAGTTTGATTGCAACAATCTGCAGCTTTGATTTTGTCAAAGATGGGAAATCTGAAATAGGTATCGTTCTTTCGCCACCCAAATATTTCTAAGTAGCCATTTTCAGTGGTTAATTCAAAAGAGATTAAAAAATGTCGCTAAATACCAAGTTCTACCAAGTTTAAACTGTCCATAGTAGTCTCCCCCCAAAGGGGTTTTTGCACCTTGTCCCGTTACATGCTACTGAATATGTACTTTAGTTCAATTATACTTTCGTGTATCTGAGGAACATGCCCAAGCCGATTAATGAAACATCCAATCGCTACCGAGCTGATATGTCCGAGAGCGAATGAGATTACAGCTTGCCCAAAGAACCTGGCCATTGGCTAGGTTATGCGATGACACCTTCTATGCTCTTCATCACATGAGATTTGTTAACCATTTCATATTTCAAATGCTTTGTTTGTAAAGTAAGTTCACTTTCTATCATATTTATGTACTGATGACCAAAGGCAGTGTATTTACTTTCATTCATCTCATTTATTTTGTAACTACTTTAAATTGTTTCAGAATACTGTCGAAGTTACACATCTAGACATGTTGAAACGCGTATGGATTATTTAAAAAAACAATGAAATAGTTTCATCAATAATTTAAAAATGTCATTTCTTAATGAATACGACCGACCAGTTTTGAAGTTTGCATGAAAGTCGACTCTAGTTTTGATCCTGGTCAAATGGCTATTGGAAGGAAATACTGCAAACGGCAGGCAGTGATCTTGTTTATTAAATTCGAAATGTGTCCAAAATAAGAAATGAGTGCTAAATAGTTACAAATTCGATTTATTTTTCTCTTAATTGTAAAACCTCTTAGATAGGGAAACTAAAGTGTACTTGGAGTCTAATGTTCCTGCCCTTTAGGGCAAAGACTGGATTGCTTGATGATTTTCATCGAAATAAACTGTACTAATTTTGGCCCACGGACATTCGTATCAATAAATATACTCATTTAAATTAAGTCATGTGTCCCTTGTATTAAACGCAGATCTTTAAGTTACTTAAGTGTTTGCTGAGTAAAGACTGAGCTCAAAACATGCTGACTAAAAAGTGGTGGTTCTATTTCGGTAATTTTATTTCAATTATTTCCAAAACATACTTCCAAAGTTTTGTGGTTTATTTTTACAGCTGCTGATCGATTAAGTAACTAGCGCATGAACCAAAGTATTTAAGACGTTTGAGGGGTTTGTATTTATAACTAATTTTTTCCCCCTAAGCGTATTTTTTAAACAATCACCTAATTCGTATCAATGAATGTTAAAATTAAACCTTAAAGGTAATTGGTCTGTTTATTTTTCTTCAGTCCTGTCGATATTAATATTCCCCAACATTATCTTCATTTTAATTCACTTACTTCTCATTTTAATTTCAATTTCAAGATTTTATTTCTTTCTTTACTTTAGTTACTAAAGCAGCTATCTACTGAAGAAAATAAAATAAATAAAATTTTAGAAAAATGTAATAATGTTATCATTAAGTTGTCTCAATTTAGGCCTATTATTGGTACTTTTCAACTTTATTTTAAAGTATAAAATATTAATTCATATCTTTTATCAAAATTTCCTTTTAAGTGTAACTATTTGAATTGAAACTGGCCTTATTACTTGAGACCTTATTTTGTCAAGAATTAAAGGGAGTACAAAGCAATGAAAAGTTTAGTAAAAACAAATAAAGGTCATTTTAGAATATTATATTTGTGGCATTAATGAAATTACATTTGCAAATTCATTCAATGTGAGTGCGAAGTGAAATTTATTATTTCGAAAATAACAGAAAAAAATAATTTGAACTAATTTTAAATCATTCATTAGCTACTGTTTGAGCGAAGTTGCTTAAAATAGCAATTTTAAAACTTTTCTGAATGCTTAAGTTTCTTCATTATTTAATGCTTTAGTGGTATTTTAGTTCTCAGGGATGAGCGGGTGGAAGTAAACCATTGTGGAGAAACCAATTCCATCAGTTTAAACATTTCTAATTTGATTGGAACTAGAGTGATAGCTTGCCAAAATGCGATAGAGAATTCACGTCAACAAATAATTCTAGATTCAATTTTTTTTATTTATAACAAAGGCAACTAAGATCGGATAGTTTTCCGTATACCTTGCACATGCCTTTTCCCAAAATTATAAATTCATAATATTTGTAGATTTCTTAAAAAATGGGAGGTAATTGCAATTAAAGTTTCTTTTTCATTATAAAAGACTTGCCATTGTTCGAATTGGCCTAATTCTTCAAAATAGTTTGATGGCTTTGCATCCTTCTTGAATGAAGTTGTTAATATGAACCAGATAGATGTTTTCCTTTGTAAGCTGTGATATCAGGAAGATACCTCTTTTATAATTTTGTCATAATCAACATAGGAAGCTTATTACTGATAATGCCAACACAAACAGGTGCAAATTTTAAATTTTTAATTGCAGAGAGGGATTATGGATGGATTCTCAAAAGGGTTGCATAATTTGGTTCTAAATTTCGTCTTTCGAAATATTCACTGAGAGAGCAAGTCTTCATTTCAAATTTTGCAACTCAAATATCTTAATTCATTCCAAAATGTCACTATTTTTTTAACTTCAAGCACCAGGCTCACCCCTCCCCTCCCCTGGAGTCCTGTTATTTCACCTCAATGGTCGATCTTGTTAATTTAATTCATTAATTTTTTTCTTCAAATCCTGAAAACTCATTGTGGTCTCTTATGATATCAACGTGCAGAGCTTTTGAGGAGACCGCGTTGCTGAATTTTTCTTTTTAAAGACTTTCTAAGAAGTTTAGACGAGATTTATGTATATTATTTGTACTTTTGATATATCTTTTGTTAGCCCTTCCACTATAAAATTGGATCTACTTGCCTAAATGTATCTTAAAACATAAACCTATCGAATTCTGATGTTATTTATCAATAAAATTACACTGTGTTCGATGGATTGACTAATTAGCTTCTCTCTGTGTTAAGAAGTTCTATATCAAAATTCCAGAAATACTTACTTATTAGATAAAATTTATTGTCGTTCCTAAAATGAGTATCCAGAATATAATTTTTGCACATTTTTAAAGCCCATTACAGTTTTAATATATTTTAAATTCTATAACATATTTGATTACTTTCCGTAACAACAACTTTTACTAAATTCGAGAGAAATTTAAGCACTTTTCATGCATTTTATTTTTTGGTAGTTTTTAAATAATGATAACTATTTCCTTCGGTAGAAGAATTAAAAAGATGTTTAAAATTATTTTTAACAAATGCGCTTTGAAATTTCCATTTTGAACCAACGTTTAGTTAATTGAATACAAATTTTCATATTAGAAATTCACTAAAACGAACAGTTGCTATTATTGAAATAACCGATCACTGGTATTAAAGACATTCCAAGCCATCATATCTTTAGATGAGACAATTCATTTAACTCTGCGTACTCTTGAGAACAAACAGTAAATAGCCTCCCATCAGCAGACCTCTAGGTTTGAGGGATTGTATTTTAGGTGCTATGAGTAAAATAGATGAAATCATGGAAACATTATTATATTTGCACTCAGTAGTGCAAAAATTATTATTGAATTATTCACTTGTCAGAGTCCTACATGTATAGGGACTAGAATTATTTAATCAAGAAGAATGATTGAGAACTGGAATGACCTTATATATGCTATTCCACGAATTCTAGCAATAAAAGCATTAAATAGCCGTGCTCCATAAACTTATAGTTTGAATAAGTTAGAAATAAAAAAACAAAAGTATTAAATTTACAAATGAGTAAGAAGGCCATAGAATATCTGAAACCCTAATCCCACTGAATAACACTGTTCAAATTCACTAGGCTACTTTGTACGTATTTATTAACATTGTTTAACACTGACGTTATATTGGGGATGGATATGTTCCAACAGACGCCGTTTTATGCCGAAAGCTAATTTGTTTCACTTACAATTGCCCTAGGAAATAAATGTGGATATTTCGGTTATGAAATTCTATTACAGATGTTGGAAAAAAGTAATATTATTGAACTCTTTTAGTCTCTACTAAATAGGTACGATTCCTAACGGGAATTTTTTTCCCTTCAACCTAATACAAAACAATTTATCACCTTATGGATCATGTCTCCAAGGCCATCACAGCTTGGATAATTTGCATGCGATTCGTTCAATTCAAACAAAGGCTTCTTCTAAACTGATTGGCAATAAAAATAGGCGCACTCATTTCGCAATTTTGCATTGCTCAATCCACTTTCTATTCGATTTATTTTGAAACATCTTCCTTTATGAAAACAGACGCAGTTTGAATGAATGAACAATGGTGCCACTCCTACATTTGAGATTACATAGATATTAGTTGATTTGATTTGTGATTTTAGATTAATATGTGCCTTTTAATAACAAATATTCTTATTGATTGAAATGTGACTTCAAACAAATTTTGGCCAAAACCAAATTGAATTTAAACCTTCCAATGAACTAAAATTTATACATTTATTCTTTTTTTAGATTTCATATTATAAAAAAGAAATTATAATTTATGATTTATTGCTTTTTTGAGTAACAAAGTGTACTTCAAAGTCGCATCAATTGCATTTTTTATTCATTAACTTGGCTACCTGTAATAAATTACCTTTGAGGTTGGGAAATTCATCAAATTCAATTAAGTTAATTCTTGGTCTAATGCAATAGCCATCTTATCCATTGAGTTTTGTCATTTTGTGCAGAATTATAATAGCAAGTACTTTTTTCCATTGTGATGATTTTCATTTGCGAAAAAATATTTTACATTTAATTAATTGCCCTAAAGTATTGGAGGGTATTGTGATATTTAGATGTTCAATTTTTTCATTTACCGACTTAACTTGAGCTAATCAGTTTTCTGATTTAATATTACCCACCTCATGAGAGTGGTCATCTTTTCTCAAATAAGATGACGTTTTTACAGACATCTCCAGAATATATCATGTCAGCTGTTTAATATGTCTCAACATTTATCTTTGTGTGTAAAAGTTGCCATTGATTAAGATTTTGAGCCAGTACATTTCAATAATGGAATAAGTTGAAAGCAATAATCTTTAACTATAAGTGTAGATGACTTGAAGCTTTACAAACAGTGACAGTCTGAATTGCGGTAATCTGCTATTAGTGAATTAAGTAGACTATTGGATGGCCTGTACTAAAATTTAAAAGAAATACTCCTGTGCTGATAAGCAAAATAAAAGTTTACAGTGCTACTGCAGCTGTATACTTCTTCCTTGTATTATCATGCATCGACCACTCGGTATAATATTGTCGTTGACTTGTATGGAAGTTGTTTAAGATCGCTTCATTTTTTATCAATAGGTTAATCGAATATAGCTATTTTCATTTAATGCCTGGTCTGATCTACATTGCAATTCGAATTTAGATTTATATGCATGCAAGTTCTTTTTCGAGATTACTTTCCTTTTTTAACAGAAGCAAACAGGAACTTTTTAGACCCGATTTGCAACTCTGCGTGTAAGCTTATTTTATTTTAGGGTTTTATATATAATGTTATACCATTTCGTGATGTATTTTTTTCCCTTGTCAGAAATAGACATATAATGCAAAATAATATCCTGATTTAAACTTAACTTGATTAGCATTGCCTGAATTTAGACAATACTCTGTTTAACCTGTGGGCATAAGGTTATGACAAAATGTTAAGAATATCACCTTTAGATCGTATTAAACCATTTAGTAATAATATTCTAAATTTTTCTTAGCTTTCTCATTTATCCTTACTTAGGTAAAGACACAAAGTGAACATGTCCGACTCGGTGAATGTATCAAATACATCTACGGATTCCTCACCGCCGAGTGCATTTGATATCCCTCTCTCGATTACCGCTATCCGCTACACTTATATTCCCATCTGGATTCTGTTGCTCTTCTTTGGATTATTTGGGAACGCTCTCACAGTCTTTGTGCTACAAGCCAAGCGTCTAAAACAATCCAGCACGTCATTTTATCTCACAGCTCTTGCCATAACGGATATGCTGTACCTCCTAACTAGTCTTGTCACTTCAGTCGCCAACTTCATCTACTTCTTTCCATTCGAACTTCGGCAGACGTCAAAAACTTTTTGCGTTCTCCTCCCCTTTATCAATTACACCCTTGCTTACATTTCAGTTTGGCTTCTTGTTGCAGTCACAGTTGAACGTGCTATTTGGGTTGTTCTTCCTTTTCGAGCACATAGGATCTGCACAAGAAGAACAGCCAAGTTTGTAGTTCCTCTTCTTGTGATAGTTTTCACAATTCTCGACATTCATTTCTTTATCACTATGCGTTATGTCAATATAAGTAAAGATAAGTGGATATGCAAGCCCAATTCTTTCACAGACAAAGTTTTCCCATACTTGGATCTGCTTTTAGTAGCCGTTCTTCCTTGCACAATCATGCTCATTGCCAACTGTCTTATTGGTTGGAAGCTTCGAGTTATGCTGAAATTCCGTACCGGTACTGCGTCGGCAAGTAAAACTTTAAATTCAAACGCAGACCCAGCGAATGCAGAGAAGAAGGAGAAATCGACCAATTTAACTAGAATGCTTGTGTCAACCAACGTCTTTTTCATCATATCTGTGACACCACTGCTAATCTATGACGTAGTATTTTTCTCAATTGACGTTAAAGCTTGGGCAGAAGAGAACGAAAAAGTAAGAGGAGGAATTATATTCGGGCTCGAACGATTTGTCTATACTCTATGGTATACAAACTTTGCCATTCACTTTCTCCTTTACTGCCTGAGTGGACCTCCATTTCGAGCTGAGGTATTCGTGCTACTAAACCGAATACGAACGCGTTTCTGTAATGCACAAAAGAATCCTATTAGACAGAAGACTGAAATTAAATTGGGTGCACCGGAAAAGATATCTGCTGTCGCACCAACTTCAACTATAAAAGACGTCGCTTCAAGAGTTGAGCTCTTTTAAAAATGACTCACATACACTCCCACCCCAATGTACATTTTATTGCAAGTCACCGCGTTCCAACATCTTCCTGAACGAAGTGTTTGGAAAGAACAAGATTATTTTGTATGAATAAATGTAATTGTGTAAATGAAACTGTCCGTTTTAGCAAATTTTTACACTTGAAAGGGTTGCACATCGACTCGAATAACATATTTAAATCATTTAATTGTTTAAAGGCAAAACTATATTAAAAGTTAAAAATTCGTCTTTCTAAGGATTCAAAAGACTCACCAGCCTGAGAGAATTAAAATTTTACATTTGTTCCCTTTAATTAAAATTTCACAAATTTTCATAAATCGAAAAAGAGTTGAGAAAAGGTCTTTACCATTACAAATCTTTATAAATTACCGAAAAATTGATTCAACGAATAGTATCATTATTAGTGTCTTCATTGCTGAATGCTGGCACCGGAGGAGGCCATATTGACGCAATCTAGTTAAACAAGCATGCAATATTTATACGCAATTAGTATATAAATGTTTTATTCCAAATTATAAATTTATTTTATAAATGGAAGCAATTAATATTAATATGTGTTAATAAAATTTATATCTTAGCGGAATGTTTAGGGTTGCGACCTGTTCGAATTTTAATTTTATATAGTGAATTAAAAATATTTAATATATTCATCGATTTGAAAAAATATTATTCTGGTTTTACTCACTTTTATCCATTTGAACGAGGGTTTTAGAAAATAAGACTTAAATACCTGTAATTTAATTGTTTGGAGTACGCAAGCTATCCCAGAGCATTACTGATGTTTGTCATACAATAGTAAATTTCAACGACTCGACCGCAAATAATGAGAACTACGCAACTGAATATCTGATAAGGCGCGCGTTGGCACATCATCCTTTGTCTAAAATATGCAAGCTTTACAACGCTGCGATCAATTAAAATCGCCACTTTTTCTACGCTTACTAATATTGGTTAACATTAGTAAATCAATGACTTGATAATATACACATCTTTATAAATGGGACGCATTTTTTGGCAGTTGGACGAATTCGGATATTACAATTTGAGATTTGCTGCTTTTGAGAAAGTGAATTGATCAGTGCTCATGGAATTCAATTTAAGGAATAATCTTGACAACCTTATTTTATTCTATTCTATTCCACACTGCATTTCATTCTCCAATCAACTCTTCTTCCATTTGCTTATTTTGGATCTACCCCATGATTAAATATTATTAAGTATTTTTGTATTTCCGTGGATACTAATAACAGTAACACAATTACTCTCATCTTGTATTCAAGTTATTTAAGTATGACAAAAACTTGTGAAAGTTTCTGGTGCATTTGGTGAGCGCTATTTTCGGCCAAACGTAAGAAATAAAGTCACGAGCTTAAATAGTGTTAAGGCTGTTTGAATATTATTAATTTTGTTTCAATCTTCCAATATTGTCAAAACAAAGCGAAATTTGAAAATATTAGGGTGTAGTAAGTCAAAAGCTTTAATTCTGTCGAATTTGGAGGTAGTGAGATTTCTAACTTCTTGAATAAATTAATTAAACATATAACAACATATATTTATGCAATCATAATACAGCTTTCAAACTGAGTTACTGGATTAATTCTTAATTTTGGTATTCAAAATTTAATGAATGCTGAAATGATTTGATATCTCACTGTGACTTATTTACCAGTGAGTTCATTATGTCAAGTGGTGGTATTAAAGATAACATTTTTGATTGGGTAAATGTAGCTTTTGAAGTTATTTTCAGTGTAGAAATGGGGAAGAATTCTAAAATCTCTACACCTTCAGTCACTTAAAACTCTGTGGAAGTTAATGAATGCAAGTGCCTTTTCAATCAAGACAAGAATGGGATCAAGGAATTATGCTTATTTTAAGCAACAAATAGGGAAAAATAACAAATTAATCATTAATTTTATTGAAATACTTGAATTAGATACACTTTTAATTTACGACAGTAAGATAAAATCATTAATGAAATATTCGATAAAATCCGCCGATTAGGTCTATTAACATTATTTGACATGGTATTATTGAGAAAAGGGCAACATTCATTTAACACTAGAATATTGTTGTCCCATTTAACTAATAATGATAATTGCTCTTTATTTCACTTTGAAAAATGAAGGATTTAAAGGTATTTGAACAATTTATATGACTTACATGAAGTAGTTGTTTATGAGAAAACACAAGTCGCTGTATTTGTTTGATTTATTAAATATCCCGACATTCAAAATGTACATATCTTCTGGCATTTACCCTCCCCCCCCCCAATTTCAATTTAAATGGTATATGTTTTATTAAATACGGATAAATACTTAAACTCAGTGAGCCATTTCGGTTTTAGGCTGATATATTTTATCCAAAAGAGCCTGTGTTCCTATGAAAATGAAAAAGTGGAACTCATCCGTGAAAATAAATAGGATATTGTGTACTTCCTAACCTCTTCGATTATGAATTAACAGTTAAAAATATTGTAAACAGTTCTCAGATAACATCGCCAAATCCCTAAATGATCCTGTAGGTCTTATTCGGCGGCAAACTTAACAGCTTTATTTGTTTAGGCGTCTGATCATCCCAACTTCCATAGTTGATATCTTGGCAATAGGAAGTATTAAGTGAATGCCATAGTAATAATAGTGAGAGTAAATTTAAATAAATGTACAAAAAAGAAAAGTCTCCATTCAAACACTTCAACGAAAAGACTTTGGGTAGCCTTAAGATTCTAATCTGTATTCACAAGTCTTCTCTAGTCATAAAAGTAGAGTGCAATTTTTTACGTGGACAAATAACTTTTAAGATTAATTCTATAGAGTAAATAGGATTAACTAAATCATGATTTAATAATAAATAACAGTCCCAGTGGTGTTTACGGACTTCTTTAAATAGCTAATTAGGGTTTAGAAACAAAATGATTCCATTTACATTAAAACGTGTGACAACAAAATTTGGACAAGAAACCTCCCAACTTCAAGTCTCACTGATCTCCTATACCTTCAATTTATAATCGCCTGAATCGTGAAACTTTAGATGGCAAAACAAAAATAAAATATTGGATATATTTGATATATTATATTATATTTGATAGTATTTACGAAACGGCGTTCAATAACTCACAAATTACGATCAGTTCTCTATTTTTGAAAAACAACGGAAACAAAAGTGAAGTGTTTAGCAAATCTTAGCCTCGGTCGTTCCGACCATAATTACTGATAAAAAAAGAAATCGCAGAGTCGTATCATTTATTTTTTTGTATTTTCAATTATATTGGATTTAGTTAAAAAGTGCCTCAAAATTCTTCGTTCTTCTTCGCTTCTCCTAAGTCATGAAGTTATTTAGTTTCCACATTTTTTACTGCCTCGTCTTATACGAGGTTGAATGAATTCAGACCAACTAAAAATGATTTGAACTAATTTTGCTTTATTTTCACGATAATTGAATTTAAATTGGAAATGATGGTGGTTTTGAAGGAAAGGATATGTATTTTGAATGCACTGTCTTAATTTCACTCAGCTAAACGTTTTCTGATTCCAGAAGGAAGTATAAATCGAAAAATGTACACTTTCTTTTATTTTTTAGTTACTTTCTGGTTCTACATTCCCTTCATTCCTAATTAAAATTTCAGTGCACTTGATAAACTTACTACTTAAACAATGCGGCAAACGCTGAAATGACGTCTGTGAAATGAAGGATATCGGGATTACACATTAGTGCTTCCATAAGACCACAAATTTAATTAATCCACATCTTTAGTTCAAAGTAATTCAAATGATAACATAAAAGAACGGCTGAATCTCAAACAATGCAATTACAACTCAAAAAGGATAATATTTAATAGCTAAAAATATAGCTTTGGCACTTATATTCAAATTTAATTCTGTTTAGAGTATTTTTCACTTCATAGATAATTATTGATACTTCAAAACTTAATTTATTGTTTCATATTTGTTTTAAATTGACGCCTTTAGTAATGCATTGAAAAATTTTGAGATGCGTAACTGTGACAAATCAAATATGTTCCATTCTCCTTACATATACAAAAATTGTTTTATTAGGAGAAATCGAACTAATTGGCCATGAACTCATTTAAATCCTGAACCATAATGTAGGTTTAGCTTACTTCAAATTTGGAAATGGAATGGGTATACCATTCAGATATATATATATGCGTGTGTGTATGTATGTGTATTCGGACGGAATTGAAGGGCTGTTTAAAAAAGTGTATATTAAATGCAATCCTTCTCTTCACTAAAGTGAAAACTACCTTTTTTGTAAATTTCATTGTGAACAGCCAAGGATTCTTCCAACATTAAACTCTGAAGGAATAACGTTTAATCATATGATGGCTATAAATTTTTGGGAGTATAATGATTAATGGGTTTGAACTTTGAAATCTCTCGATGTCAACTTTTTTTCCATTTAATGGATGCATTATTGAACATTTTCGACTCTATTGTCTTGGTTGTATTTTTATTGCAAAGGTCGCTGAATTTGTTTGAATAAGCTAATTTGAGTTGCATCTGAATAGTAGGTTTTTTCCTCCACTTACTCTATAAATTGGAATTAAATTAACTTGCATTTTCCTAATGGTTTAATTTGCTTTTTAAGGGTAGCTGAAATTTCACTCTGGTGAGTTGGATGATGTTATCTGGAGCTTCTTCAAACGGAAATGCTGGATTCACTGCTTATGGGGTGTGGACGATTCCAATTATTAAATAGACTAATACTACTACGGATGGATAAAAGAAACCCAATATGGTCCTCCTAACTATTAGTGGCATTAAAAGGAATTCGTAACTTTTTGCAGCAGTTGCTTTAGTCAAGTTTTTGACCGGACACTGTATCTATGAACATTACATTTCACTTTATTTTAAGGGCTAAAGTACATCAGACTTGCATTTAGTGTTGCTTTTCTTTCGCAAAGGACTTTCATTAGAGGACTTAACTCAGGCCACACGAATTCAAACTCTGTGCCAAAATCAAGACCACCTGCAAAGGTGGATAAGATTGAATTCAAATTTTTAGGTGAGTTATATTCGTCGTTAACTCTGGAAGAATTATAAAATTTCCATTTTGAACTGTACAAGTACACGTGAATCTCATGAGTAAACGGAGTAGGGTGGGAAGTTGAGTGCCGCCGCATCAATTCTCCCCGTATAACAAAAGTGACTGATGAAATATGAGCATTTCCCTGTTGCCATGACAACAAACAAAGAGTTTTTTACACCACGTTGTTATTGGGGACAAGAACAGGATGGTTTATAAAGGTATTAGTATCAAGTAATGATTACATATGGATCAAGCGCGTGGGCTAACCTCATAAATCAACTCAGAATTGACTAAACGGAAACTCCATCCACATGTTTTGTAAAATTTTATTTATTTATTTCAAATGGCAGGCGTTTTGATAGTTATCATTAGCCCTTTAGCTGACTTCGGGCTTCACAGGGGGAAGGAACATCAAAGTAGACAGAAAGTCGAGGGATGGGGAACAGAAGAGTGGTTTACAGTTGTAAAAGAGACAGACACAAAGGCAGAGAAAAGGTAGGACGATTACTGTGGAAGTGGTAGAATATGGCATCCAGTGGGGTTATGGTAGTTTGAAGTCAGAAGTCAACTGCCAGTTAATAGACTTTTTGCCGTATGAGTATACGTTGCCCAGGGTGCACCACGTGGAGGTAAGTCTATCGCACACCCCTGTTTTGTAAAATTTACCAGTTTCAAAAAGCCATAATCCGCTTCAGCTAATATTTAACGCGTCAAAAATTTCGAAGATCTAGCCGGAAACTAGAAGATAGGCCTCCAAGTTTGTTTAATAGAAATATAATATTTCTTAAGCATTACAATGCCAAGCTCACATAAACGAACAATGAAATCCCAAAAATAAATCAGGTGGCTCTATAACACCTTCCAC
>UZAE01012781.1:10985-31948 GCA_900617975.1 Rodentolepis nana | reverse complement strand
ATGATACCTATCATAACGCCTGCCATTTGAAATAAATATAAATAAATATGTCAAACCAACCACCAATCGTAATTTAATTAGTACTAAAATGTTCACTAGTCTACTTCCCTCTGCATCATTATCACACCCTACTAGCTTGTATCAAATAGTGATTCTTTAACTCTAAAGATGAGAGTGGCTCAGTCCTTGAATATTGTCAAATAGGATGATATCGTTCTTTTACACTCAAACTGCTTCAAAGTGGAATAAAGAAATTAAACGAAAGACTTGAGTCGACTCATAACGAAAACTCGAGAAATGAGTGGACTGAAATCCTCCAGCTTACCAGTTTGTCTAAATAACTTCGCTTTATGCGTGCTAATACCCATTGTGTCAATACCCATACCATTTGTTTGCATATGCTATAACATTCAATGTCTGTTGTGGTGACCAGGCTCTCAATATCAGGACATATGACAGACTCAATTCCAGGCCTCCCGCAAGTCTACCTAAACAATTTTATCTCAATATGCAAATGTTGTGCTAATTAAAACATGTTCTACTCCAGTCGTTGCGCGCACTGCCAATACGTTGTAGATGACTTATCTTTTTTTATGGATCTTTGTTAATTTCGGAAAAAAGGTAAACTTGTCCCAACCGGAAAGTCGTATGAGTGCACTAACTATCACAGTCTTTGCATTGGATAAAGGCAGGCAGATTTTGGTTTGCGATGGCATTGATTAAGGTAACAGGTTAAAAGTCATTTTTTATTTTTTATCAGTCGAGTCTTCAGCTAGCAGTGTTTAAAGCAAAACTCATGCACTATCCTCTTACCAGTCTCAGAGATAGCATCATCTACAAGATCAATTTGAGGAGATGATCGTCTATCTGAGGCGGTACCACAATTAGAATTCACCTTGCCTGAATCTTCGCTGAATTTAAGTGATGGATCCGATTCTGTACTAGAGACGGAAGAAATAGAAGGCAAGGAAGTCGACGAGGTCGTCTTTTTCGTACCCGAAGAAGTAGTGGAAGTGATTGTGGTGGTTGAAAACCCTGTCGTAGAACTGATGGATGATGTTGTTGAAAAGCCGGAAGATAAGAAGGAAGTCGAGGGAATAATTGGCTTTTCTTCTACCGGAGGTTCGTCCATGCAAAGGTCGACGTCTGTTCCACTGTCAGATTCAACTGCTAAAACTATAACAATAAAAACCAATAAGCATTCCATTAACGAAATCGAAACAACGCAAGTGGTTAATATTAGCGCTATTGCTATAAAGGAAGCAAATATTAGGCTGGCAAAGTTGTTCGTTTTCTGGCTGTTTGCTTCAGAGAGCGTCTTCAATGGAGCAAGAAAAAGCGTCAAGGGTAAACTTTCATAAATTTCATGGGATATTTAGTCGGCCTTGTCTTTTTCTTAAAAATGATAAATTAAAAAAAATTGTGACCACTTTTCGCAAATTAATTTTCTAATGGGTTTCAAATTACAGTTTTTTACAATTTTGACATGAAGATATCGTTTGTAAATAGGTGACACAAGAATCGGAGGATGAGACATGAACAGACAGATTATAAACGGCTGAAGGGTGAATAAAAATTAATCTATAAATCATTGGAAAAACAAATAATTTATGTGAGGATCTGTCTGCGCAATAACTAGTAAAATCACAGTAGTCACATGCATTGTTAAATACTTTGCCAACGCGATTAATTTGTGTCCTAGTTTGACCTTTCAGCTTAGATAAAGAAGAAGATTCGTGTCATGTGCCCTTTCCAATATGACAAGAAGAGAACGAATCCGATAGCAGATATTCTCAAGGGCATAAGCGCGCGTGAATGAGATTTTGTTACTTGCGTTAAGTGGGAGGGGCAGATTAGAAAAAATGATGTATCAACGAAATTATGACATTTTGAATTCATTCAACTTCCGAGCTACGTTACGATTAGCCTGGCGTTATATGGTTCAGAAACAAGAAGGCGGTATTATAAGATAATACTGCATTAATCTTCTACCGATCGCCCTGCTTATAGGTTCACACTGATCAATAATTTCATTCACAGGACGAGATATTGAACTAAAAAAACTCTTCATGTATTCTTGAATATCCCATTGAGCCAATCCCACTTAGCCTCATAACTTTCAAAAGCCATTTCAATGCTGTGGTGGACACCACTTGATCACAGTTATTCGGCCAAACATTCAGTTTTATCAACCACTAAATAAGCTGTGAATGAGCCCATCGATGCTGAATATTGCATTGTGATTTGTACCCTTCGTATAAATTTAACAACTCTGTGTTTCTTGTTTTCTCATATATCAAGATCTAAGCTACATATTTACGTACTACAACTTGACTAACTTTTCCCCGAAATCCTTCCATGACTGATAATTTAAGGACTAATTTTAGAGTGCAATTCTTAATATAAGTATCAGTCCTCGTCAGAAGCAAGTTGTCGCTAAAAATATCAATAAGGATGTCGTTGACTTGTGCGAGCCATTAGTATAAGGTAGTTACTGCTTTTACAAACTCCTGACCATGCAAGAACTAACAATATTCAAAACAAACGTCTTGAGTACTCCAAGCCTTATGAAGACTTTGACGCACTACTTGGAGGGGAACAAAATGAACATTCAGTAGGTGCAATTGGCATGAGTCCTTACTGGTTTAACGTCAAAAGCGTCACTGAGCTAGCGTATAACCTTCTTGAAAAACAGCCCATGACACATTACATGAGCTCATATTCGCTATTCTGAAGAACATCGAGATACCAGAATTAAACAGCCCTTCAAAAAACTTTTTTACTTAAAACTCTGAATGTCTTTAAAAGAAATACTACTAGAAAGGCGTAACTATCTAAAACGGGTATTTTTAACTCCTCCACTTCAACACTCATCCCAGAACAAAATCTATCGTAGAGAACTTCAAATCACTTAAACGATAGCCCTTCTAAGTACTACTGTACGTTGCTGATGATCTGTTTGTGAAAGAGATGACTAACAATTCTGCCGTAACCATCCAGTTTATAAACCTCTATGATATTTTTTTCTATTAACACAGTCAGGTTTCAATAAGTTGCGGATTAAGGAAGAAGCGTTTCAGAATAAAAACAGTTATGCGCTGGAATAGCACACAGCCAACCGGTTAGCCTTCAGGCTTCTTGTCACGTCTGCTTGCTTCCCATCTTCCAGTAACCACCAGTTGTACCTGGAGTTATGGTCAACTTGCTTGAATTCTCCATTCAAATTCATTCCTGTGTATGCCATTGTTTCAATTATTTTATCTATATAAGCCTCCTATATATATATCTGAGGGTAATATACGGCGTGAACAAGACGAAATTTAAGTTGGATAAATTCCCAGCCTGTACCTATTGTCATTTTCACTACCTAGAGAATGAGAAGAGACTAAAGATCCATTATATTCACATTCCCAAATAATTTCCAAGCCATATTCTCTTAGAAAATATATTTCGAATCCTCTGACGAATATAAACAAAGAATTACGGACATATATCCTTGAGGTACCAAATCTCAGATCAAGTTTACCTGCACACCGCTTCGTTCCTACTATTCCCGGCAGTAAAAGAACTTTCTTTGCATATGTTCAATGTGTTCGATTGAAACATGACGACTGTTGCATTCTCACCAACCCACCCCATCCCCGCACTCTCACCTCCTTCAATCACGCACTCAGTACTGTAAGCTATCCTCAACGCCGTCTTCTCTCCTACATTTTAACCGCATTCGTTCCATTTAACTTGATCGCTGACGGACAATTTCAGCAATATATTTCAATTAGTTGAGAGCGAAGCAAAGTTACATACCTTGGACAGGTTATTTATAGTTATTTTGGGGTTAAGGAAATGCCAATAAAAACGCGCTTGAGACCAATAACTGACCTTGAATTGTCGTGGTTTTTAATATGCGTCTAGCCCCTGGAGAAAGGAGATTATTTTCCAAATTAGGAATAAAATTACGTTTACAAACTGTACTTTATGAAACATAAAATTCAGCGTACCCTTTGGTGGACCTGTAAATTTGGTATCTATTCGGCATTCTAAAGTTTGCGAGAAAAATATTTGTCAATGAAGAAATATGATTAACGGCTCTAGTTCACATTCGTGACTTCCTATTTTCCTTCTCCATTCCATGCTACGTGTTAAAGTAAAATAGATTAATAGTAGGCAAATGTCTAATCAACCATGAGGCTAATGACCTTCACGCATTGCAAACTCAACAAAGCTCCGAAGGAAAAGTCAGGCCATAAAACCAGTTGGATTTAAGTGCAATCATGTGCTAATGCAACAGAACCAGAGTAAGAGGTAATTGCTAGTTAGTAATTGATAAAGATATGTGCAAATTCTAGCAAAATTCGACGCATGTCTTTCGTAAAGTAACTGAACGGAAATTTATAATTGCTTTCCTTTTAAGAGTACTTGATAAATGATCCTGTTTAGGAAGTTAGTTCAATAGAGAGATAGATTAAATGCTCTCAGATCAAATTGCTCTTGTTAGAGAATTGATAAAGTTTAAAAGATTGAGAGTGGTACGCGTTAAGGAGGCTAAAATAAGCAGCACACACCATTCTGCCTCATTTCACCAAACCCCTTTTGAAGAAATAATAGAAAATATTTCAACGGAAGCGAGGACATGTCTGTAATTAGTTTGACAAAGTCAGCAAACAACACCCCACACCATCACCTCTCTTCTACCAATTAGTGATACTGGGATTACTTCCAGATAAGAAGGAGCGAGGAAATGTCTAATCCTGTTAATGGTTACAAATTTCACAATCATGGTTTTTCAGCCACAATAGTACATATAATCAGTAAACATATCAAAATACACGATTGAAATTACTGTCGATCGAAAATGGACATATATCTTAGCCACAGTTAAGTGTCTAAACATATCAACGAATAGAATAAACAATAGGAGAAAAATGATTAAGTAAATAAAATCTGCATATTCCGCAAAGCAAAGATTTGTTAATATAAAAATAAGCCAAAGCACTAAAAATTATGAAATGTCAAAGTAACAATAGATAATAAGAGAGATTTGTGAGGTACTAATAAGGTATTAGTACAAAAGTCACAGTTTTAAGGAAAAAATTGAGCTGAGCGTTTTCAAAATTGCTAAATGGCCTCTATTTATTTTTTAAATGGCTTTATCGCGGGTGGTTGAATAAGCACACAGTCAAATCTACGAACGGGTAATAAAAGAGCAAAATATCCGGCTGTAAAAGGGGAAATTCATCAAAGGCCCTTAGAAAGCCAAAACAATCAGGTAGTGCTTTACTTTACAGTATGGCTCCTCAGTACTCCTAGGTGATGTTCTGCCGCTTGATATCGCAATGATAAAGTTGACTCAAACATTAGAAGGATTGGACAGCTTGATTTTACTCAAAAACCTTGTTAACTAAAAGCAGTCTTGCATATGAGTACTGATTGACTTCATATTATTGACATTTTGAGATAGGAAACACCTTAAGTCGGATATAATCCTTTGTGTCTGAAGTAAACATCAAGCTATTGGAAGAACAAAACGTCAAGTTGATGAAGAGAAAGATGGATGACATAGTGACAGGCTGTGGGATTTGAACATTCGAGGCAAAACAAAAGTGCTGCTGCTTGAAGCTTTACTATATCGACCTGGACACATGAGGGTGTCTAATAAACAGGTGGAAACATTGCCTTTTCAGTTTTTTTAAATGACAAGCTTGCTTGAAGCAGATGTCATAGATTAGAGGCATGTTGATGTATACCTAGTGAGGAGAATGACAAACCGTAATGATCTGCATAGTAAAATACGTTTAGCATTCTTACTTCTTATCAGAAAACCTTATTAAAGCTACTCCCTCCATAATGAGTGTTGAAAAGAAACTTGCTTAATAGGCCTGGGTATTAGATACACTAAAATTAATTTTTTGACAGGTCGGATTATTGAAGAGAAGTTAATCAAAGCAAAAATATCTATTAGAAAGATCGCAATGGTCACAAACTTTAAACACACCGTTAAAGGACGTCAGAGTGACTCTACACTCTCCATTAGCTGTGTCCTATCCAAATTAGTTCAAGTTAATTTCAAACTTACTTAAATTGATTTCAAACTTCTTTGCTATCGCCGTCAATTGAAATGGAACTAGGAATAGAACATCTTCCTCTTCCGTGCTTTCATTAGTCAACGGCAAACGATAAGAACAATTGGCAAACAAAAAGCCAGCATCACTGAAGTGTGGGCTTCTAGCGATCAACTGGCGTTAAGAATCATTGAGTGAAGTAGAAGCAGGATATTCATGAAGATTAAAGCTCGATTGTATGTGACTTCTTTGGAAAATAGAAAGCGAGTTACAATCGCGGCACATCTGCCAGCTCATTGGTATAGGTCTCAAAACAATAAATGAGCACTTGGGTTTTTCAGCCGCTTTTCACCATAAAGCATGGTGGTTTCATGATAATGTTATGCATGTTTTCAATTTTAAATCATGAGAAAGCATTTGAGCACGTAGAAAGGCACAAAATCAAACAAGTAGAAAGGTAAATGAGGTAGAGCCATGAAAATGGGGAATATTAAGGCAGTAAAATCTTTTTCACTTTAATCATGAATTTAGTAATTCGTCCTCAGTTTATTTAAAGCATACGCGATAGACTTACCTCCACGTGGTGCTACCTGGGCAACGTATACTCATACGGCAAAAAATTATATTAACTGGCAGTTGAATTCTCACTTCAAACTACCATCACTCCACTGTATGTCATATTCGACCCCTTCCACAGTCCTCACCTCACCTTTTTTCTACCTTCGTATTTGAAACACTCTTCTGTTCCTCCCCCCTCTCGACTCTTTTTTTCATTTTGATGTTCCTTCCCCTCTGTGAAGCCTGAAGTAAACTAAAGGACTAATGGTAACTATCAAAATGTTTGCCATTTGATATAAATAAATAAACATAATATGAATGATTATCTGTATTATGAGCTCATGTTTCCACGTCCAAACTTTAAGATGATCGAATTATCTTGACAAAAAAGACAGCTTAATTAATTTGGCATTCAGCATTTGTTGAGGAGCCATTGATGTGCCCCCTTTCAGTAAAAATAACCAAGTAAATGGCTCGACATTCTACTGATTCATACTTCTACCCAATAATATTTGTATACCAGGCCCGATGCTCATTCGGAAATCCATGGAAGAATTCAGGAGTGATAAAATCTGCAACATTCAGATGTCATGTAGTGAGGAATACCATTCTACGACATCGAACGACTCATTCACTAATACTTGGCGTGTTTAAATGTCATCTCGAAGATAAAAATAGGAAAAAAACTTCCTGCTTAATAAACAATAAAACTTTCAACGATATAATTAATCGCAAATACAAGGTCTTTCGTTCCCAGGGTTAATTTTTTTTTTCATACCACTCAGTTATAGTGTTTATATTGTAACACTCTCATCATAAAAAAACTACAAAGTAATAAATACTCACTATCTTTCGGTGAAGATTTAGGAACTCCTTGCGGCCTTATTGGCACCTTTTTATGCAAATTAGCATGACTTTCATTAAATTCCGTCGATGTTCTTCCGTTTTCACTCTCGGTTGCTGGAGAATCATTGTTCGCTTCTACGGACGAGGTCAAAGACTCCGCTTTGATCGCGTTACCGTTCGTGATCGAGTGAGCGGAGGGGTTGGTTTTACGTGCTGTAAAGCAATTGAAACAGTACTTTATTCACGGACTACCTCAAATTCTCCTTATGCAATAAAATGACCCAGTTTAAAAGCCAAAAATAAAAACAAAAATCGTGAAACTGCTGAGGGTCTAGACAGATTAAACCACAACAAATTAGGTCGGCAAGGGTAAGAGTTTAAGGAAATTTTCGGACTAGTCAAGTGTAAGGAGAACACAGTTCTGCCGACGCACCTCCCGCACCCCTTTCCAGTGATAGAGGAAAAAGAAGCAGAGAACCGGATAATTTAATTTCTGGATACAATTCATGCAAACACCATAAAGTCAAAAAATATCGCATAATAATTTTCACAAATGCATATTAGCAGTTTAAGTAGAATGAGACAATCATTATAACAATAAAGTTTTAGTTGCTAAGCCTGTAAATTATAAAATTTTGAACCAATTTAATTGCTCTGTCAACTTGTATAACTATCCAAGTGTCAGTTTAAAAACTCCTTAAGAGTACCAAAAGGTGCAAAATGTGGGATGCAGCGCACATGTGGAAATTAGTAGAAAAAAATTAACGTTTACTGAAAGTCAAAATCATGCTCTAGTTCTTCAAAATCTTAAAAATGATCAATCCCAATTTAATATATCCAGTTAAAATACGCATTAATGCCCGGCAAAAACAGGGATTTAGAGCAAATTTCAATTCAACTCTTCAGTAGGTTATTGTAATCACACTGGTGCAGTGCCAACCTCAACCCCATTACCTAAAGCAGCGACTCTGCCCGGTCAATATCGGAAATACTTCTCTCTCTGCCTCTTTCTGTGTCAATCAGCGAGAAGCATTAAGGAATATATGACACATGCCATTCCACCACTGACCACCCTTGTTGTGATAAAGTGAAGAGCGAATAGATGGTAAATGCGTAGAAAATGGGTTTACTTGAATTAACAAAGAGATAATACTCCTCTCTACAGATCGCTCAAACCACTTATCTGTCTTTTAAATAGAAGATGTCTATAGAGGCCAGCAATAAATCGTCCATTAAATTATCGCGTTTAAATACTAAATGCTTTAACAATGACCGATTTGCGCAATTGGCAAAATGACAAAGGGAAAATGGTCACTTAGATTGAGTCTGATCCTTTCCGGGATTGCAATAATAAATGGTGATAAGGAAACAAAAAATACGACTGGGAAGATGCCAGTAAAGTAAACCTCGGAGCATTACAGTTGATGTACCTTGGGGTAATCGATTTATACGCTTTGTCTCCAAGTCGCAATCCATCAAGGGGGCGGGGGGGAGGCTGGACGCGCCAATTGACAACTTGACAATTATCTGGAACACGGAAAACTATCCACCTATAAATACTGCCGGTTTTACTTGCAATGCCTTTGTCTTGATGATACACAATTTATTTAGGCCACAGCCCCTTCCTCAGCTACCTTTTTCACGGTCTGAGTAAATTGTGCCCAATCTATTATCTCTTCGAATAACAATTTACATCAAACAAAAGCTATAATTCTAGCATTCGTATAGCATAAAGAAGCACTAATTTGTAAAGAAAAATATGATTTCATAATGATTTACGAGTTAATCTTTTACTCTGAGCCAAAAGTAAAAAAATGTCAATCACGTTAATGGGAATTAACCTCATACCATCCATAACTCCTAAATATTGTGATTAAAAATGGATTTTGTTCCTCTTCGAATTTGAATTTTCTTCTACTTTTAAACAAATTAGATCTCATTTGTTAAATGTGATTCATCAAAAATTAATTGAGAATAGCTGCAATCATCAATGCAAGCCAAATGGCCTATCATTTACCACAGCTTCACTTTGTATACTAGATCACTAGATTGATATACTTACTACATAGAATTATACTATTTCTCCTGTTTAGCATTTTAATCGGCAAGAATTCTTGCCTTAAGGTGATCTCTGGAGACTTCTTATTAACTATTTCACTTCCTGGATAGCACGAAGAGATAATGCACAGAATGCGACTGAAAAAACTCGCAAATATTATACAAAAGAATTACCAACGGACTCTTGGGACTGGAAAAAAATATTCCCTCAAAAACGGGAGACAAGGTCTGACATTCAGAAAGCGGAATGTAAGAACTAAAACACTGAACTAGCCTCAAAAAGTAAGGGCATAAAGTATATTTGCAAATACTTCGATGTTTAGTCCTTAAACTTTGCGAATTTACGTCTCTCCTTTAGATCCATACTCCACCGTTTTATTAATTCTTTCGCATAGGGGCTCTACTCACAATAGTTCAGGTGATGGCAATTCATTATAAGAATTTCTTAGATCCTAGGTTTAAGTGCCTGACTATTGACTAATGGTTATCAATATTTGAACCTTTCCCTCACAAGAAAATCCAAAATGACGTAGATTCATTACGTATTATGATTCACTGCATCCCAAACACCATTGCAGGTAAATTTCAAGTTTAAATAAAATTTGAAAGAAGATAAACGGTTTAGAGGGCAGTACTTAGAAGGACGCGCAACTAGCAAGACGATTAATAAAGCACTGAAACACATCATGCGGTGAAATAATTAAGAATTAGTTGACCTTGGATAATTCTTCATTACATGTGGAGGAGGAGAAAGTTCAGAACTGTATGAGAAATTGCATTCTGGTAATGCTTATCGTGTTTAGTTTGATTAACAAGCAGTTATTTGCGCAAAATTAAAAAAGAACGCAAATTGATCTGAATTAGTATAACAAACAGAGGCAAAAATAGGCACTATTAGATGTCATTGAATCCCTGTACTCCTAATACTGTGAAGGGTAAGGTAGCCCGATAAATCATTTTGCCTTCTCAACCATTGTAGAAGTGGTAAGATCGATTGATTAAAATCAATATTGGATTTCGTAGCCAAAGATTTCATGCAACCCAGTGGACACACTGCCAAAATTTGAATTCGAAGTATGAATCAAGCACATAGCGAATATTGCACAACCCGATCTTCAAACAATAAATTAACTAAAACTCTTTCAAACATTGACGCTCGTCTTCAAACCATTTCGTCCCTCCCCCTCCCCACCCCGTCTCCAATCCATCAGTTAAAATCTTTATATGATTTTCAAATATCGAAAATGTCATATTTATTTGAATTCATTTTTGGTGATATTAAAGTGATAACAATAATAGTACTAAATATTAATAATTAAATCATTGACAGTACATGTCAGATATCAATTAAGGTTATAAATGGCGATATTCAATCTTGTAAGAAATCGGCAGATCGTCGCCAAAAGAGTGAAGTGTTCGAATTAATTAGTTTCGTAAATAAGTTAATAATTAATTTCCATCTTCCATCACTTTACGTTTTTAGGGAAGAAATACTCAAACAATTGATATAAAAATCTATTTCCTACTTCGATTATATAAAATGAAGGCGATAATACAATAAATGAACCCAGAATATAAAAAGAATAATGAATATAAGATTGTATAATTCATGGAAGAAATCTCTTTTATTCAAAGTGAGAACATTTTTGGATCAAGAAAACAAGAGGGGAAGTAACTCAACTTTAAATACCGCAAAATATCTGTTCAAAATTGAGTTGTTTGCAGTAACGTGGTAACTTAGCCAGCTTAATCTCAACAATGAGTTAACTGGTGGTATGAGATCGGTAAATCAATAGACAGACGCGCCACAAAAAGGAAGGGATCGCGTAGAGAAAGGCATAAGGTTACGCTAGAAGCCTTCTAGGTGCAAGCCATTTTTCATTCAATCCACTGTATGCCACAGGTTTAGGACCTTGAGAATTTTCGAACGACTTCAGGCTTTTAAAAGAGGTTTTATAACAAAATATCAGTTGCCGAATTGAAAATTGAATGAGAAAAAAGGCGGAGCTTCCATTTCGAGCAATCTGAGATAGGCAGCATCAAACTCGAACACGTGAAAATAATCGTATTTATAGCCCTAACTTCAACTTTATTATCACTTTCTACCTCGTGTAAGGTCACAAGGTCAGATTTTTTTATACTGGGCATCTCCTACCAGAGTGTCGATCAAACTCCTCCTCTGATTCGTCAATGATACAACCTTTCAATTCAGCAGCTAGAAAAATGCATTTAAGGTGGCATTCGACAGGAGGTCTGATAAAATGCCCTTATAAACCCTACTCTATAATAAATATCTGATACCTAAGCATAAATTAAAGTAGAAAAAAGGTTAAAAGCATATTTTTTTCTCAAATATGTGTTTAAATAAAATGTGAAAATTCGACGAAATACGAACAAATGATTAGGCGGAGGATAACGTTCATGATAGAGTATGCCGGCTTTCATGAGACTACATACAGTAAATTTTATGGTACTTAAGAAAAATGGGAAGCAAATGGAACGATCCAAATCTTTTAAAATCCAACTATGAAATTTCTTTATTAATGGAAGTATTCAGAGAGGTGTGTATTATATTTTGCCTTCCCTTGTTCATCTTTAAGCAAAAATGTCAAAAGCATAAGAAATCTGCTTTTATATTGCGACACTTGACAGAAAGCCAGAAATTAGCTCATTACCAGAGCGATTAGTGGCAATCACACGATTAGGAAGGTATGCTACGCCTCAAAGTACCGGATTTTCCCGAAGATATGCCCAGGACGGTTAAACAGACGATTTCATTTCATAAAACTATTTTGGAACCAAATTACCGCCCACCCGAATAAGCATCCTGGGTGATAATGCAGGAGTGAAGAATTTCAAACCTCTTCAGAAATCCCCTCTGCATAGCTAAACAATTAGCCCGCGCTGTGAAGTTGGAAGCCACTACACCCATTTAATAGCTAACCAACAATTAATCTGTCTGAGAAAAGTCCTTTTTAAAAATGCTCCTATTCCTGGACCTCGAAATAACCTCATTTCAAAGACATTTCAAAAGAAAATTTAGTAAACGGAGGAGGGATATTTAATTCTTTGTGTCACGAAATAAATAATGTTTGATAGTTTTGATGAAACATAATTTAAACAAATTAAGTCTTATTGAAAGCTTATTGGGGAAGGAGACATATAACACGTAAACTAAAATTAGCTAAAATTGATTAAGAATATGGATTAGAAATTGGAAAAGGTTATTTTACTTCGCTTTCATTTGACTAGGGGTGTTAAAAGTGGCAGCAATAAAAATAAACAAGTAAATGGGATTAATAAAAATTAAATTTTATGGAATTCTGTTGAAGTCAAGTGTTGAATTGCAAAATTAAGACCACACAGTTAAAATTTAAAGAATAATGCGGTTTCATCTTGCAGTTTCTTTCATAAAGTCCTCGATTGTAGGAAGTGAGGGCGATATACACTGACTCATAATTTTGCACTAAATGATAGCACTTGATTTGCTGTCAAAGCTTCTGTAGGGTAATAAAAACACTCATAATTCTGATAATGAGTTGCGAATATGCAGGCGTTTCTGAGAAAGCTAATTGGGAAGTTGAAACGGAAAGTTTCTTGAAATCATGATTGAACGGAACGTTAAAATCGGCATAAAAAGGCAATAAAATGGGAGGAGGGAAATTGGTACGCCGAATTCAAGCTCTGTATAGTGAAATAATTAAATCAAAGATTTATTTAAATGACAAAATAATGCGCACCAAATGCAACATGTAATCACTCATAAAAGTATCTCTGAAAAGTATCTAATACTTAACAAATTCCGTGAAAACCCTAAGCGAATCGTTTAATCGTAAACATGCTTAATTATGCGATACTTGAACACCCAGCTGTATCTCAAACCGGTTATATTTACCTCGTTTATAATATTAAAATATGTCTCAGAATGAATTCCTAATGCTACAATTGCACAACATGCACAAGAGAAATTCCTTAAAGCTCACAACACTTAATTAATACCTGTAATTTGACATTCCTTTGATTAAAATTGATTCTTATCAAGCCTTGTTTCCTAACACTTGATTGAGAATAGCACTTAGACCTGTCAAGATGAATTTCGAACTCAGAAACCCGAGAATCAACGAGTCATTAATAGTCGCCATCGTCACAGAAAATATTTAGTGGTTTTAGAGAACTCTGTTAATTAAAAGTATTTCCTTTCTTATATATATCAATGTGGGGTGTGCGATAGACTTACCTCCACGTGGTGCACCCTGGGCAACGTATACTCATACGGCAAAAAGGTCTATTGACTGGCAGTTGACTCCTGACTTCAAACTACCATCACCTCACTTTATGTCATATTCGACTACTTTCACAGTACTCACATCACCTTTTTTCTACCTTTGTGTCTGTCTCTTTTACATTTCTGAAACACTGTTCTCTTCCCCCCCCCCCCCAACCAACTCGAATTTTTCACTTTGACGTTCCATCCCCTCCGTGAAGCCTGAAGTCAACTATAGGGCTAATGATATCTGTCAAAACGCCTGCCATTTGATATAACTAAATAAATATATATCAATGTCTGCCTGTAACTATCCGTTTAGTCCATTTGGTCGAAAATTTATATATGGGAGACAATAGCACATTTAACCTGTGGATAATAAGTCAAAATAACAGTATTCGAATTTGGAATTACTAATGGATATAACACCAGTTGCAACCAATTGTGTTTTTTCACGATTGTCTTTAAGCAATAAGATTTTCGAAAGTCATTTTCGGTGATCCGATTGAAAATAAAGGCAAATTAATTTTAAATCAAAAATATATTTGCAAATATATGTTTCCATTTCTGTAATATTGCTTATCATGAATCAGTTCAAATTCGTCGGTTATGAGAAGAAATCAATAACTCTGAATTGAACAAGTTTAATGGATATAGCTAATTTATACATCTGAGCATTAGTTGGTAAACTTCGCTACCAAGAGTAGGATTGGTGCAATCTTGTGACTTCCAGACTCTTTAAAAACTCTGTTTGCCTGAATGTTAATTCCATGTGTGATCAAAAATTGCCAGCTACATTAAAATGGTAAGTAAGGGAATTTGAAAACAACGCCTTCTAGTTTTCACATTATATCAACAAAGTAATTATAAATAGTATTCGGAGTTAGTAAGACTACATGATAATACTAAGCAAATAAAAACGGTGATGAAATACAAGCGCATAGCAAAGGTAAGATAACTTCTAAGTACACTTTACCTATTTGCTGAATTGTGCGTAACTCATGCACTTCTGGAAAAAATTGTAGCTTGAAAATCACATTCTACATCAAGGCTAATTACTCATTTAAGTTTTACAATAAACAAATATCATAATTTTCCCATGCTCAAAACAAGAGCATAATACTTAAATAGAGAATAGAATGGGGGTTAATTGTGTTAAAGGTTAAATACTACTGTGAGAAAAAATTGTAGGTGAAGTGGACAATGAGATCGAAATATTTGTCAAGTCAACTTTTCTTATGAGGACGAGAAACTCTTTTAACGCATAATCGAATCCTTTGCACAGGCATTAGGTTCAATTACTTGAAGCAAGCAAAGACGATATAATTCAGACAAAGGTAAGCGACGCTTTCAACTTCTCGTACATTGAAGAGCGAGAGAAAGAGAGAGATCTCTGAGACAAGATAAGTCTCTACGGGTTTAAATTAAATTTCATTGCTATGAAAGTCATCATCACGATATCCTTTTTCTAAATTTCGTTAAACAGCACATGAGCATTAGGAGAGAATTGGTAGGACCAAATACTTCCCTGCGTGCTTATTCGATCCCACCTTAATACTTTATAGTAACCGGATTCAACAGCATTGAAATAACAGTCCGTAAGAGAAATAACATTTTGAATACAATTGTTTATAATTAAATTAAAAATTATATTATTAGAAAAAATAATACTCTCAATGGTTATAAATAGCTAATGAGTTTTATCTGCTCTTTGCCAAAGGAGAGGTTACAGAACTATGGCTCCTTATACTGCCAAGTATATTGGAATTGGTGCAAATTATTCATATAGCTAAGAAAATGTGCATTAATGCAGTTTTTAACTTTTTTGATGGATCCTTTGAGCAAATGTTTTTTTACACAAGACCCCTTCAAATGTGGTTCAAAAGCCTTAATCATTGTTAATTGCAAATAAATAACGCTGATCACCGGTTGGTGTCATAAGCATAAGTTGAAACAATTGAATATTTGCAAAAAATGTCCAAACATGGAATGCCAAACTTTTCAGATCTTTCATTTCAAAATCTAAAAAAAACAAGTAGACTTTTAATTATTGCCTCAATAATTCATCATTTGGTAAAATCCAAAACAGCCATTTTATTAGTATGTAATTTAATTCAAATATGCCCTAACGCAAAGAAGACTTGCATATGGCCATAGCCAAAACTGTTTATGGTGTAAAGCTGAGAAGCCAAGGTTAAATTTAATCCACCTGAAAGATCAATAGAAAATTACCTTTTGCAATCCTCATGCTCCTAGTATTCTAAAGAGTTTCATATATTTGTGAACGAATATAGTTAAAGAAAGAGGATTACAGTGAATCTTGTTCCCAGGATAAATTAATAGGAGATCTTATCCAAATTCGTGGGAATACTAATAACAAAATGAGTGATTATGACACTAAAAAAGCTAAGTGTGTAATGATAAAGCAATGTTTGTAATGAAAATATTTATTACTAGTGTCTTGTTATTACTAGTCAATTTTCACTATCTTCGTGTAGTAACTCTGAAAAGGAAATGGTTCCCTTGAATGTAGAGAAGGCAAATTGCAAAACAAGAATTACTTGCCTACAGTTCACTAAGTATAAAACTGTCGAAAAGAACCATTCTATAAAATTGGAGAAAAAAAATTTATGGCGGGACAGAAGTGACTCACCCTGTAAGATCACGTTTAAGAGATAATTAGCGAAAAACGCATAGCTTCTTTTATTGAAGTAGAACTAATTTATGGGGTATAAACTACCACTTTATAGGGGGGGAATTTGAACCACGAACTCAGGGGGTAGTTGTAATAATATTAAAGCAGTATGCTCAATTCATATGCAAATTATACTTTAAAGTGACTCGGAAAAAAATAATTCACGGTATTGTTCAATTGTTCTTAGTGTGCAACATGCAAATACGTGAATTTTAAGGTCAAATCTTTCCCAGCAATCGATTAAAACAAGATATTTCAGAGAGTTAATTATAATTTTGAAAAGAATATTGATTTAGACATTTATTTTAAAAGTAACTTGATCAAATTAACTCACTCTTAAGAAAATCTCGAATTTTTTGCATTCGAAGTACCATGATTGATGAAACATGAAGTGAAATGTAAACGGCAATGTAAGACTTGAAACCAAAGGAGCGAAGTAAATCTACATGTAGACAATCCGGATCTAATTCCGATCCAATTTTCGGGAAGAAAAAAATCCAAATTTGTGTAAAACCAGAGAATATTTTAGTGAGTTGGAGTTAAGTGAAGCCTTTTATGATTATGCTTGTGGGGCGGCAACACCACCTTACACGTCATTGGCTCCTTCGTGTTTCACACTTCATTCGCAAATACTCAATTGCTGGTACCAGCCTGAATGCTCAAATAGGATAATTTTAATGTAATCGATTTGTTCTTCCATAGGAAAAGCGTAAGACTATGCTTATTGTATCACTGACTTAAATGGATTCAAAAAAGAATGTCTGAGCTTCTAAAATCGGACTTTAAGAAAACAGTAAGAACATTAATATCCTCATGAATAATTAATAGGGTATAGTGACTGTGGTTACATTATTGAAATGATTTAGAAGAGAATGAAAATTTTACTGGATTATTCACTTGAATTCACGAATGTTCTCTAAAAGTGAAAAAAACACCGAAAGATGTATTTGACTGTCTTTATGCACAGCAATAAAAACTAGCATAGAGTAAAATTGTGGGAATCAACTGAAGTCGATTAAAAGAAAAAAAGAATAGTAATTACAAAGGGGTAGGGAATTAAAAAGATCCTGAGATCAACCTTGAAGAAACAAAAGTCTTCATTTGACTTTGCAATCGGGCTGTACAATATTCACTAAATTGACTGAATTCACTCTCATGAATTCATATTTTATGGTTCTTCCTCGCGAATATAATAAATACTGTTCACCGATAGACACTACTTATTTGCGGCTTTTAAATACTGTCAGTCAGTATTTTATTTCAATGCCTGAGCAATGAAAATGACGTCACATGATTTACAGCAGCTGAGTCCATCAAGGTGAGAGAGTAATAAAGGGAGCAGATGATTGGATATACATCACTATCGAAGTTGATAAACTTTAGACCTTTAAAGAGGAATTTAATGTGATTTCAAGTGAATTAGAAACAATTGCTTTTATGTGAGTGGCACCACCAAGAACGTGGTTTGGTGTTCAATGTCAGTTGGTGCACACAAAGTGAACGAAACAGCCAGCCATCAGGCTTAGGCGCACAGATGAAAGGGTTACAGACTTGGAGCGTCTGCTTGGCTTTGGATACTGTAAGTATAAACTAGACCGACAAACAAACAGTAGCAGGAATGCACAAAATAGATAATTGCAATCATAAGACCCTGGAAAAGTTAACTCTCAGTGGACTATCACAAAAAATATGAAAACTTCTACCTTTTTAACCACCACTCATATCGTGGAATTTTGAAGCCATGTCCTTTAAATAGGTATAAAATGCGCGACATGTGCTTTTAATGTCAAAAAATGCACAATTCAGGAAGAGTAATTCAAATGAAATATAATAAGCCTATTGACAAAGTTCAGATAAGTCAACAATAACGCATTTCTTTAGAATTACTAAGTTTAAATACTTTAAGATAGTTTTAAGAATTTATTACATTTCTCCATAAGATACCACGCGAAATGAAAAGTATTTGTTTTCCAATAGGAATGAGGGGGGGAAGGATTTATCCTATTTTCAAGCAAATTTCTCTACCACAAAGAAGAATAACGCAAGTTACCGTTGGTATATGGAAAACTCTATTCCAATTTCATTCAAACTAAGTAATGAAGCGTGGAATTTGTAGTAATTATCTTTAATAATTAAAATAATTAACGTTATTTCTAGTATTAATGAGAAGAAAAAAAACTAGAGGAAAATACCAATACTGTCAAGATCTCAGGGGTTCATAAATGAAGTGGTAATATGCTCCGTTTGGATATGAGTTTTGGTTTATTTCAGAGCAGACAATTAACAGTGAGTGATTTCATACTCAAGAAAAAATTATTTAGATTCTCTAAAAAAGAGAATATGCGACAGTAAACACATTTGCATATTCAGACTTTGGCGCATAAATTGTCTTCTGATAGACGACTATTCAAATTATGCCGTAAGAAACAACCAACTGGCTTCTCTTTCACTTGAATCGAGATTGTGTCTACGATCAGTCAATACAGTTAAACAGACTAAATCTATTCACATATTCTACTCCTTAGTTTAGATTTAGCCCAAATGCAAACAAGAGTGTTGAATTGAAAATCTAACTATATAGCAACGTCATAACATTTATTAAAATCGATTGAGATTTTGCTCTTACCATTTAGTTTGCTGTTTTAGCTAAAGCGCAGTTTTTTACAGTAAGTTAATAACTACGAACAATATCTACTAATTCTTACGAGGTGTGGTGAAATTTGAAGAAACATGTACGAAAGACAATATATTACAAATTTAATGCTCACATTTTCAAATTTTTCCCGTAAAATCACAAATCTGTGCCAGAAAAAAACTAAATATAAAGCAATGTGCTCTAATCTTCAATGTTTTATACAATTTGCATGGTTTGGAACAGATGTACAAGAAAATATTAGAGCAAATTCACATGAACGACTACTTTCTACTAAGTATAGAGTAGTAGTTTCAATTTAAAGTTAGTACTCATATGCCCATAAACAGTAGATTAAAAAGTTCCATTTATTTCAAATCCATGTTACCCATAAAACTCGATTTTTTAAATTAGCAGATATGATGCAGTGAACTCTACCTATTAATTGAGAAGATTGTGCGTTAGTTAAGTCAAAATTGTAATTAAGGGAAGGTATTTTGAACAACTGATTTAATAAACTTTCCAATAAAGGGACCATTGTACCACTTTATTTGAGCCTCATGAGCTAATTACAGAATCTAACCGAATTCGAGTCATTTAACTGCCCCGCGTTTTGAATAAATTAAGAAGATATCATAGCTGGTAGCAAATTTTAAATATATGCATATGTCTTTGTTAGGCTTTAAAGGAACGAAATCTGTGCGCCTCCTGGAAAGCGCTTCAGAATAAAAAATGTGTGGAGGCAGAATTACACATCGGGTTCTGATCAAGTGGCTGATACAGATAGCAATATTCAATGAGCATATTCGCCAAAGAAACGCCTAAAATTAATAAACATGGTGCCTTTTATCGGTGCGAGTGAAGTGAAATCTACTTTAGTAGGACTTAAAAGTATATTTCATCGCTTGCGACAGGCGAATTATTTGCAATTTTCGACTCACTCAGGTGGGTACCTCGCAGACTGCGTCTCCTTTTAAGCCTGACATTAACAACACAGTTGGCTACTCTATGGATAGTTTATCTTACGACTGATCTTGAGATCTGACCTCATGGATGAGCACATTAAATGCTGCTCTATCGATGCTTAATACAGCACTAGTAATCCTTGACCTCGACTAATAAAGCAAATTCTTAAACCGCATCCCAAAGTGGTTTTCAGGGTTTACCCATTATTCAATTAAACATTCATTTTTTAACATTTCTATGTTTAAGTGAAACAATTTAACGAAGCAAGCTTAACTTAAGTAACTAAACCAAAGAGACAGAAATGAGGCCCCTCCCCACCCTCAAAATATACATTTACGAAGCCACTGAGGATATGAGCACGCGGCAAGAAGAAAAATTAACTTAAATAGGAAAGTGCATCGTTATTCAGACGGTATATAGTTGATTGGCAGCGTTTAGGTTGCAATTTCTTTATTGACTTGCCAATTTCAATGGGGGAGATCTTCATCCATATATTTTTCAAGTTTCATTGACAGATATGAGACAGAAGTTTGCTTGAAGCCCGATGAAAAACAAGCAAACCGCTCCACAGCAATGATTGGATTGACGTCTTTATAAAATCTCAGAAAACTTGTTATTTCGGATATGCCATTTTATTCAGAAAAAAAAACTTTTGAATTCATTTGTGGGATGCGATCATACAGATAGAATGCAAACCTTCGCAGAAAAATTTAACGTCTACCCTTCAAACGAAGTTCTAGTGCAATTTATTTCGGTGTGTGAGGATGGCGCTGACTTGTTGCTCAAATTTAGCCTTGTTTCAATTTCATCAATTATGTCAGTAATATGTGTTAACCCTTGAAGAGCTTACATATTAAAAAGTGGAATCTGCCCACCATAGGCCAA
>UZAE01012780.1:0-31974 GCA_900617975.1 Rodentolepis nana | reverse complement strand
GGGGGTTGCGTCCTTTATACTCTGTAGTGCGAAATCCACACTGTCACTCTGGTTGGCCATAGCTAACCAGTACGATTGGTGGGTGTCTCTTGTGACCTCTGATGGACGTCCATGCTAATGACTGCGTTACCAACGTGCGTTGAAGAGAAGTAGTATGCCTCACCAAATTAACCAGTTTACGCATGTGATCGGAAATCGGTGCATTAGCTCTATAAAATACAAATTTGGCCATACATTTCTATAAATAGTTTTTTTCGTCAATCATAATAAGGATTTTTTGTTAAAAAAAGAAATTGTATTCACGATTTTTACTTTGCATGGCCATTCCGCATATTTCAACAATATTATGGCCAGTAGCCTCCTTGGATATATTGTCAATCGATAAAAGGCCTGCTGTCTCCTATCAAGATCTTTGATTCACTCAGATATTCTTAACGCTGGTCACATTGCCCGCAGATTTTCTTTTCCCCAAAGGTAGTAACTTGTGTTTGCTAAGTCCCTGTAGAGGGCGACTCTCATCTTTACAGGCCCGTGGATGCTCTTTTTAATGACTCCCTTCCAATTACTCTGAGTCGTGGTGATGTGTTTGACTATTTTCCTTCCAAATGCTTTGGCAACCTTGAGTGAATTGGAACAGCCTCTATTCCTATTCTTCATACAATTACTCCAACACAAATCCTATCACAGAAATCTCTCCTTTACGTTTGAGTTCGGAAATTAGTTGCCTCCTACAGCTGTCCACTTTCTCTCTGGGAGGGTTATTGACAAGCAAATCTCTAAGCGATTGTAGTTCCATGGAGATTTGTATGCAGTGTTGTCAATGCCCCCCCCCCCTCTCCCAAATAGTTAATTGGAGAAGGGTATAGTGGAGATGGTCGTTGCTTCATTCCCTTTTCCATACCCCCAATCGGTTTGTACCCAAAGTGCTAGTTTTTGGAGCCGTTGCCTATTACCATTGCACAGAGTGCAACTACTCCCTGTAAATGTGGTAAAAACACTAGATGTCCCTCCCCAATTAAAATATGAGTTTATTGGATCGCTTTTAGAATAAGCCACTTCTGTTGTTTCTAGTGGCTTTGCCATATGCTCTCGCACCCAGTTATCGCTCTATTTATTGCTTACTTATCCCTTCCTCTTTTGTGCTTACGGTTTTTAACCGTTTATAGTTTCCCTGCTGATTGACAGTTATTCTTGTATTTCCACTTGACGATACTTTTTGTTCCTCTTTTTTCAATAAAAGAAGTGACTTCTTTCCCGGCCTTGGATGGATGTTGACACGTCGCCTATGGGATGAGAACTTACGATCAACCTGGCCGGATTCTTATTGGGATGAGTACATGCGAACCAAGGCCATCCGAAATGGTCGAGCCTGTATTCGTCCAGAGATCTCACGTTCTCATACTTATGGCCGTTTTGGTGTCTCTAATGGGCAGTTCTTTGATACTCATCTTCAATTCAATTACCTCAGTGACAAGCCCCACGCTTTTAATTCTACATTACTTCGTATGACACTTATACCCGAGGTTTACGACGCGAACTTCCTCAGCGAAGTCTATGACAAGTCTGTACTGCTCACTAGCTTTGACCAACTAACGAAACTAAAAGAGATAGCCCCGACAGAGGGTACTTCGTGTAGATATGAATATTCAACACAGGATGATTTCATCGCTGCAGCGAAATATGTGGGAGCCATGCAGGATTTTAAGGAGGGTGTGGCTAGAACGGCCTATCGTGGCGTGGTTTCACTGTTTTATGATGATAGACGGATCTATTTTGCACCGAAGGGTTCTCGTGGTTTCAAAAATAATGCATACCCCGACTGGAAGTGATCGTGCCCATACACACACACACTCAGCACCTTCTCAATTGTCTTTCAGAGTTTGCTTTCCTACTCTTTCTCATTAAGCCCTCTTTCTTGGAGTCTGTGCATTTCTCTGTTTCTATTTTTCATTCATTCTAAACTGTGCGTATATTCTTTCTTTGTTTATGGTTCACAGTGTACTTTGTGGAATATTTAATTTAGTGTGTAATTGGTTTTGAGTTAAATATTCTATTTGTTTGAAAGTGGTCGTTGTTCGAATTATTTGAAGTTTCTTGGATCGAATATTGAATAGCTGGGGTAACTAGAGACTTCCCATATGACAGTTTTTGGGGCAAAAGCCAAGAAATAGTTGATAAGAGCAAAGTAAGGTAAGGTCTGTCCTATCAGTGGTGTCTACTAGTTAGTTTGTCCAAACGTCGCTCTTCGTGCTCCCATGCACACGACGTAAGGCTATTTGAATTCATTTTTGACACTATTGGCTTCAACCCTCGACGTGAAGAAAAAGCAAGAGACAAGATGATATTAAGTGGGTTAAACGGACCATCCAAAACAGCCACCAGTGAGCAGGTTATGCGTGTGTAAGCTTCTGAGTGTGCAAAGCTGACGTTATGTCAAAGAATGCGAAATAGAAGAGCCATTAAGGTGATTGGATTTGTGTGGATTAACGTACGAGGTCATTCTACGAATGGAAAATGATTCTCAGGCTATATAACGCCGTAAGCAGCTAGTGATTGTTGGCTAATAACTAAAATGCACACTTGGAACCGGTAGATATGACTCTACATATACGTGTGTGGATACGTGGTCACATGAAAGGTCGACGTCACTATGTGTACACTAGGACTTGGGAGGTTGCTATTGCTTCTTATTTGCTACTAATTATAAAAGAGTGCTCTTTAACATTATTAGGAGTGCAGTTTATGTGAGTTCATGCAGAAGGCTACTTTCTGAAGGTACTTGAAATCGCTGACATTCAATTCGCGCGTGGTTTAGCGTGCTCTTAAAGGCATGATTCCATGGAAAGATACAAGACAAATTATCATCTACAGTCTTTTAAATGTCAAAAAACGATCTGCTCAATTTGGAGCATTTAATTAGCGCATTATGCGGACGAGTGATCCACTCACTTTGGAAGCAAATAGTGGACACTAAAATAGGTACAATTATATATCGCCTGATTACTCACTTCTATAGCCAGTCCGTATTCAATGAATATCATTCGGCATCTACATATCATAAAAAACAGCTTTCCATCATCACAAACCTACTTACATCTAGAATAAAATTAATGTGCTCTCTTTGATTTTAATAAAACAGTGAGAGAGCAACTCTCAAGTAGAAAGGACTTTACTAATGTTCCAATTTCACATCTTCCAAGTGGAGGACTAATTTCCTTATTTTTAATCCAAAATTGTGTTAGCTTTAAAGCGATCAAGAGCTTAATGCTGTGAACATTATTATTTTGTAACAAATGGCTGGCGTTTTGATAGTTATCATTAGCCCTTTAGTTGACTTCAAGCTTCACAGAGGGGAGGAGAACATCAAAGTGAGTAGAATTCGGGAGGGGGAATAAAAGAGTGATTCACAGATGTAAAAGAGACAGATACGAAGGTAGAAAAAATGTGAGGTGAGTACTGTGGAAGTATTTGAATATGACATACAGTGGGGTGATGATAGTTTGAAGTGAGTAGTCAACTGCCGATTAATAGACCTTTTTGGCGCATGAGTATACGTTGCTCAGGGTGCACCACGTGGAGGTAAGTCTATCGCACACCCCATGCTGTGAACATTAATCAGCTGCAAGTAACTCTATTTGCATAGCTATATAGGTCGAGTGTGGAACAAGAACACATTTATTTTCAAGCCGAAGTAGAACGTTACCAACTGTGACATGATTGATTTGCAAGCATTTTTGATGCTCGATCCTGAATTTGTTTTCAGCTATTTTGACTCATGAAATGTAGTCACATAAACTTATTAATGAAGCCATCCCGTCAAATTCATTTGTTTGTCCGTTCCATTTTATTGTGCAAAAAAACCTGGAATTTCAAATTATTACAAGAAAAATTTAATCAGTAAAATATCTAATATGGTATTCCTTCTTATATAAAAGAGAATTAACATTTTATGCTTTGGGCTGATTTCTTGAACAGGCTTTTGGGAAGGTGAGAATTCTTAGTACTGAACTACGATCATTGAACAAATTCACGCTCCGTGTTGATGCTTTTTGAGGTCATGAGTTTTTATGCATACCTGCAATATCCAAATATTTATGATATCGTGTTTCGATCTCACAGTGATTAGGTGCGGTTCTCGGCTAATCAATGCTAAATATTCACTTAAGGTGGAGTTAAACACATTCATTTACTAGACATTTTTACAGTTAACCATAACTGAAATAAACGTAATACCCATAAGACGTTTTGCGTCCTCGATGCAGTTGACGTAGCTTGGCTAATCTCGATAATAATTTTTAACTAAGAGGAATGCTATGGCTTGGTCATGGTTTATTTATATAGTATCAATTACGCATTACTAAAGTGGGCATAACTTCGTATTTCTTATCTTAAGCACATCCAATTGTAGTCTGAAAAAGAAAGACGAATTCTTTCAACATATGTCCCTGTTTTTTTTCTGTGAGTCAGTGGATTGGGTTTGCTGATAAGAAAATCCATTTGTGATTCGCCTCTGTTTGCGCCATTTAACACCGGGTTTGTCATTTTTTAATTCACAGCTTCATCTTCTATTTTTACGTGACTTCAATTGCAGCATCAGTCTCATGAATTCCTGTGAAAATTTAATGCAATATCCTAGAACAAATTTGGCTGAATATCCTCTCCTGATGACTTTTCCATGAATAATAGGTAGCAAAAGCCATTGGCGAAAGATGAAGTCAACTGCACAACTGGAAATGAAAGAGATCAAAGATGGTGATGACTTAGAAGAATAGTGGGAGGGGGGAGGGGGCGAATGACTGATTTTGTGCTTTGCCTAATTATGACAAATTGGCAATTAAAGTCTGAATGTGAGTCAATAGTCGTGAATTACATAGAGAGCGAATGGGCGGCCTATGAGTCATTGTAGACATGTACTACAATTCATTATTCCAATTCCCAGAACTTATTGGCTGGTCGATTTATCGAGATAAACACCATTTATTCAGGTTTGATTCACTTGTCTAATGGGAAATATAGGCAATTCTGTCGGTAAACTGCTTCATATGTTTGGTAATAGGCAAGCAGAGCAGTTTAATCTTTGGTTTAAAACTGCTTGAAACTAGGAATTTAATCGACTTGTGGTAACACTGAAGAAAAGAACAGAAAAATAACCAGAGAACAAGCACTTCACAATATTGCTAAAACAAGTCCCTTTGTTCACGATTATAATAGTAGCATAGGAAGCAAATACAAAGGTAAAAAATTTTGCGACTCCTAATCTGAAGTGCCTCAGAAATGACCAAGTAGAACTAATAATGATCTAGACTATTTTTCGGAGGAAATTTACACTATGAAGCAAAATCCCAATGATTTGAATTTAAGAACTATAAAAGAACAATACTCAAGATCGGATAGAAAACCCTGATTTATTGAACTATAAGTTAATTTCAACGTACATCACTGTCTAGTATGCGCAAAGCTTACCACACAGGTTAACCTTGACCTGGCTTTAAAAATCCACTCCGATAAAATACCTGGGTATCGAATTTCTCTAGAAATTGATTAAGCCACGTTGACTGTATCAAGGTCACGGAACGTTCGGAGTGAATAACGCTTATTATAAATATAGCCAATAGCAAGGGAGATCAATAAATAGACACACTAAGAGCAAATTTTATTGAATATTACTTGTTGATTAGATGAGAAGATCTCAGTAGTGCCACCACATCTTCAAGAATGTTCTAGAGCGCATAAGATTCCTTCGATCAGTCTTTGTAACGTTGTGTATAAAAACTCTCGATAATTAGTCATTTATTCGGCCAGCCGCAACGGGAAGGTAACCGCCTACTGGGGGTGCGTAAAACGTTGGCTCGAGATATATAAGATGGTGGGGAGTTAGAGTCAGTAGTATTTCGGAACAAGGACCTGAACGGATGAGTGTGCAGGTTCCTGGCAGAAGGATTGGGTAGGAGTATTGGAAAGATGCCCATCGTTAGCGGGTATACACACATCAAGGAGAAAGTCGGGGTGTGGGAGTCGTCCAGAGGGGGGGGGAGGTCTGGCGTCTGCCTCTCACTCTCGTCACACCTCTTGCGGGAGACAGTATCATGTTCTGGGTGAAATCCTTGAATGTCTCCTTGCAAGGTATCTGATTCATCAGCGAGATCAGGGGGTTTCTTCGGAGAGTTCTAGCATATCAATTTGGAACAGCTCAGAATCGATTTTCTTCAATGTATTGGTAAATATGAAGGCTTGCTTCCAATTAGGACCAAGTGATTCTGGCATGTACAAACAGATGGAAGTGTATACAGATTGAATAAATGAATGTTTGTAGCATATAAGACCCGTCCGGTTAGTTGGCAAATGCAAGTTTCTGCAGAACGAGTGATAGCTAGGACTTCAGAAGGGATGGGACTTCCTTATGGATTAGAACTACCAATATAATTATATTTTTAGCCTATCTAGAACTTTAAGGCGGCGTGTCCGTTTGTATGGTGTTAGTAGCAGATTTGATTTCGGGCTTTAGGAGCTGCCATTATGATATTATATAGAAGAGCCTCGACCAGGTCATAACAACCCTCTCTGATAAAATCCTCTAGCCAAAGTTGTTTCTGGACTTAGATAAGCTTTAAAAGATTTTGGGGAAACAGGATGCACAGAGGTAACAGCACTTAGCATAGATATGAGGAAATGCCACGATTTTTAGTCATTAAAGCTTTATGAACACTTTTGATTGCCGATTGGCTGAAAGGACTCTGCAAGCATGATCGCACTCGCACGCTGCGCGATCGGTAGCACGAATGAGATCCTTTGAATGCCGTGGTACGGGGTTGGTAAGAAGAAAGAGATCACTTGTCTGTAACGTTCTGAAAATTACATTTAGCAAACTTCGCGAGGTTGCATGATTTTCTGCATTTAATAATTTTAAATAAAAAATTATGCTACTTCATCTTTATCATCGCCGCCGTGTCATTGTACACTTGACGGTGTCAAAAGTTATTTAGAAGTTTGAAATAATATCAAGTCAAATGAACTATAATTTCGATAAAAATATAACTTCATTTTCCATCAAATATTTAAGTCTTCATGTTCTAATAAAAAATAGCGTACTAAACGTGCTCTTAACTCTCATTATTCAGTCTTTTTGGGAAGACTACTCTTGTGTGTAACTAGTTGACCTTTACTATTACCACAGTAATCCTGTCTTCCTATCGAAATCCTGCAGCCATCGTTTCAAACTAAAAAGATTCGTGTTATATTTAACTTGAAAAAAGTATTAATGTATTCTTAACTTTAAAGTTCATGAATAACAGGATTTTTAATTTTGCCACCAATAAAAGTAGATAACTGATATCTTGCCCAAACCTCCATTAAAAAAGTAAATGGTGTTTAAACTAATGATAGGTTCAGACATAAATTCAAGGCTTCGTAGAAAAGTCATATCAAAATTTAAACATAGCGGTTGCAAGTAGTATGATTATTATAGAAGTTCATTAAAACAGGTATACAATACGATGTCATGCAAGAGTTTAAACGCCAACAGTATGGGAAAGAAGAGGAGTACCAACAGTCACATGCAAGTGGAATAACCATTGGAAACTCGGACCTAACCCATTACTTAAACCAGATTTTTGCTCTGTTTTAAATATAAATGTAAAATATTAAATCATCTTTTCACTTCGATGATAATGAAATGTGAAAGTTGTTGGAATTACTTAATGTTTTCCTATTCCGAAAATCGATAAAAATGCAATTGAACAGAGTACGTTGTCTGCACTCAACAAGTTTTTTCATTAAAATGTGTCCTTACTCTCGCATCTTTGGGACGGCTATTATTACTAATAAAAATAATAATAATGCCGTAGGGGGGGTTTTATTCAACATCGCCGCACGACCGATCAAATTAACTTTGACCTATAAAAAACTAATTATCAGAAATCGTCAGAAAAATAATCTTTACTTCAATTTGAAATGCAATAATATTTTTTCCCCTATTCAGAATTTATATTGGCAGCACTCAGAGAAGCCTGCGGAATTCTTCCTCCATATCATGGTAGTCACGCATAATGAAAGCGCAAATCAATGACGTATTTTAGTGAATGAATACTAAAAGGGTAAAGTCGTTAAAATTGAGAGAAGCTCTGTGTATCTGCCTTTTCTCTCACATCGAACACGAAGGATGTTGTTTGGGGGTGGACTAAGTAGGCACGTATTAAATATAAACATATAATGAAGCCACAATTGTCTGTAATTCTGTGAAATATAGAAAGACAAAACAGGAGGTACTGAAGATACAAGTGTCGGAGGACGTGGCCATTTCCCCCTTTTCCCATACTGTCCTAACCGATCTGCAAGCTTCCAGATGTTTCATTATTGGTAGTGAAATGTGGCGGCTTATTTTACTACAGTCTACGATCATATACTCTAAGTGATATCCACTAAGTTTTGACTACCTACTACCTTCTTCCCTATATTAATATTTTGGGGATCTGTATAGAATATGCACATATTTGAATTTTTTTTCCATTTGCCATTTTATTCTTGTAACTATAGCAAATAGGTATAATATCTAAGACTATGCCAGCAATATGAAGAATTCGCTTATATCTACTCTGCTTTATCAACTAGAGTTTAGAAGTCAGGTCATTTTCCGACAGTTAAATGAAATTGAGAATAAATTGAATTGTAATTATTACAAACACTTGTCGGTTTATTTATCGAATAGATGTTATTAAAAGAGATGAAAAAACCTTGCGACTTTCAAAACCTTTAAGGTGCTATGGGAATAATCTGCAAGTGTGTGTTCTTTTTACGGTTTGAGTCTTATAAGCGCATTTATGTTATTTTATAGACCGCTATAAAACTGGTATATATTAAGTAACCATTGCTATATTTTTTTTATATAATTTAGGGTTATTACGTCATTGTAATTTTATATGTAAAGATCATGGCTTTCACTTGTATAAGTAAGAAGAATCTTCAAATGGAGCTTCAGAACTTGGATTCCTTTTCTAATCCAAAGCAGTACTTGGAGCAATATCCAACATCTGCTCACGTAGCGAGTAATTTCTTTTATTTGTTTTATTTAAATTAGGTGATATATTATTCGATATGCAGACACGGAATGACGCAATCGAAGGAAAGGTTGTTGGTGATCTCGGCTGTGGAGCCGGAATGCTTTCTCTTGGAGCTCATTTACTTGGTGCAAGGTTTTTTATAATACCCCCGTTAACACTTTCAGCTTCGTTGTTGGTTTTGATATCGATGAAGATGCCATCTCAGATTTTCAGACAAATTTGAATGAAAATCTTCCTCCACAATCTGCAGCTTGTATTAACTTGGTACTCGCAGATGTTACAAAACTTACTCCTCCCAGAGTCAAACCCTTTGATACCGTAATTATGAACCCTCCCTTTGGAACTACAGATAAAAGCAAAGGTTATTTATTTCCAGTGCTTATCTTTTTTTAGGAATTGACTCGGAGTTTTTAAAATTCGGTCTCAATGTGAGCAAGAAACATGTCTATTCTCTACATAAAACCACCACTCGAGATGTATTCTTTTATTTCGTTTACTCCTGTTTTTCCCTAGCATATTGTGAAAACAGTTCAAGGACTTGGGGCAAACTGTGAAGTGATTGCAGAACTACGATTTGATATCCCCATGATGTACAAAAAGCACAAAAAAGCCTCCAAGGATATTGCTGTTGATTTTGTTCACTCTTGGTTTGACTAATCTGATTGTGAAGTTGCTGTATATTTGAATCATTTTTGTTTAGGACTACTATAATGAGTTTTATATCTATCAGAAAAAGTTATTGAAATATCCATCGGTATTTTTGAATCGATTCATATACACAGTTACTTGGCTTAATTTTTGGTTTTTAATCTAGCATCCAGTTATAGTTTATGTGGGTTAAGTGAGCATTTATATCTCTTGGCTATGGAATTTTTGCACCTTGTGTCCCGAATAACTGTTGGCACAACATTGTGCACTTGTCTATCGCGCATGTATAAACTAAGTTCACTGCTGCATTTCACCCCTGAGCGCGCAGGGAGAGTTGTCAATTTCCCCTTGCTATTTTGGAGTAACTCGTCAATTTTGTCTATGTTTACGCAGACGTCAATCACGCTCCCCGAGTAACCTTCGCTCCAACTCTCTCCCGCGAATTCAATGTCTGTTGTATTGTTTAACTTGGTATATTCACAATCGGATTTTGAACTCAGATTGTCTGTTGGCAGCCTTAGTAGTAACTACTAGTCGTACTCCTGCTCCTTTGCAATTTATCTTCAAGGAACTTGAACTCATATGGCCTCATTCAGGTTTTGAATGAAACAATTCACATTTTATGGAAAATACTTCATTTTCTAAGAATATAACTACTTGAGTACCAACTTGGACCCTTGATATCTAATATAGAAAAATCGAAGCACTTCACCCCACAAACCAGTCCGATTTTTATGTGAATGATTCTCCCGAATGATATGAGAAGCCTAGGAAAATAGATATTAGATGTATAGTAGCTACAAAATTAAAATTATTTAAACATGACGCCAGGTAAATTCGGGTAGGGTATGAGGTAGGCCATTATTAGGTCCAGGATCGGGTCGAATCTTCTGTCGCTTAATAAGCAAAGAGTCTGCAAAAATCTCCCTTTCTCTTCGTCTCTCAGCTTCAGGTCTATCCGAGAGCGTGAATTTCGCCCTAATTTCACCATCCGATACCTCTGCATCTTTTGTACAATCTAGGAGAGGGTCTACGGGGTAAATCTTTCGCCCAAAACGTCCCGTCTTCCTCTGGTATAGACCAGAGCGCTGTTTGATCCCATGCCAATACTTCTCACCAAACTTTCTGTACTTCTCCTTATTATGATTTTCGTTTGAGACCTGGCCAACGACGGCGACACAGGTTGGAAGAAGGCGGATCTCTCGTTTAGAGGAGTCGTGTTGAAGGACACAAGTATAGCAGTCGTCTATTAATTCTGCAGACAACATATCATTTAGCTGTTTGTTGAGACCATCCAAGTCATGAACGGCAATTCCACGTCGAACAACAGTTGCGGTGGCTCCAGCTGCACGACACATTTCAGCTCCCTGTCCTGGATGTAATTCAACTAGACAGACTTGTGTTCCCACGGGTAAGGCGCCCACAGGATATGCGTCACCAGGAATGGGCAGGACTATAAACGTACAATAATTCATAATACTATTTTCGATAAAGTAGTTGTATTAAATTACTTAATGAATCTGGCTGATGTACCGGGAATATTAGGAATCTCCCAATGAGAGCGGATAATGTCGCCTTCTTTCATGTTGGAAGTGGCAATAATCCATCGCTTGACCTCTCCACAGGCTGTTAAAGCCAAATAGGGATCTCGCCACCAGTTTTTGGCTATCTGTAAAATTAATGATGAAGGAATAAGCCGCTAAGCAAACTCGATTTAATTAATAACAGATGTAGCATAGCACAAGACAAATACCGCAATCGTAAAGTCATGAGGTCAACTACTCATTTTCATGTATTTTAAGTCCTGCAACTTTGGAGCACCCTACTTTAAATTTACTTATCCACAAGGCTATTTTAAATTGTGCTATTCGGATTGACGAATTAATAAAACATAGGCTTTAATGACGGGGAGACTAGGTCCATAAGATTTGGAATTTTACCCTGAAAACAAAATGAAGGTTTTTTTGATACCTGATCTCCTTCTCTTAACTCCTCATTGGGCTATTTTACTGTTGTCCCGACAAAAAATTAAAGTTTTTTGCCTTGCCGTCAGTAATAAATCAGAGATAAAGATTAATTTTAAATATTGATGAAGGGACTTACTTTGAGAATAACCTCTTCATGAATCTGCTTAGTCTCCATCTGCCGTGAACGAACATAGTCAACAAGGAAGTAGGGGAAATTCAAACCTTTTGTATGATGCTTGTACTGAATTTGACCTGTTAATGAGCAGGTAGGTGGTAAAGAAGTACATCTTCAAGAATGCGGGTAGACTCAAAACATACCATCAGGACCACGTCCACCCGTCCTAATCTTCCTAATCGGATCCACCGTGTACTGAGTTGGATCAATATGCTTCTCGACCAACCACTTCCAACTCAGCTTATAAGGATAAGTTATACCCGGATGCCTTTGTAGGCATGGTGAAGTCTGCAATCCTCTAACAGTTCTGAAATCGATAACAGTCAAATAATTCTTCTGATTCGTTATTCAGCAGCCGTTGTGCTACGGAATCAACTCACCGAAGAGAGGGAAGCTCATTCGTGAGAAAGGCCAGTGTTTTTCCAAAGAGCCGTGCCTTAAAAGATATCTTAAATTAAACTCAAGATTGGACATTAAGCAAACAAATGGGAGAACAAGCAGCCAGATGCAGAGTTGAATAAATCTACTTACAAATTGGTACTATACACGGATATTTTACAATAGGGGTATGCTATAAATTAAAAAAGGCAGTAGAGTTCTGTAGAGTAGAAGGATCGGTTAGATTTCCGTGGTTAGAAATCTCAAGCAATTTGGGTACGACTTCAAGGCGGAAGTAGGATTGAGATATGGTGGAGAGTTCAACACGATGGAGAAGACCACGATCGGCAAAGTGCTGCAGCAACGGACCACGGGATTTTTTGTACAAAGGGTCATAGTGATGACCAAGGAGTTCTGCTACGAAGGCTGCGAAATCTCCACGTTGAATAAGTTTACGCCAGGATTCAAGACGGTTCTTGCTATGATAATTCGCTAGCCTATTAGCAAGAAACAAAGAATAAGATAATGCAGGCTTCTTGTTTGGATAAACTTGAAGGATGTTTTAAGCGCTTACGGAAATTACGCTTGAGTCGCATTTCTTATGATAATAAGTTAATTTTTTCCCTTTATGTTCTCATGACTCAAACTCTGGACACGTCTAGATGAGAATGTCGATTCTCCTATTGTATAACTGTCCAGTTTTATATAAGAGCACATCAGCAATCGGAGCTTCGGCCACACACACGCGACTAGTTTTTACATGCCCGTATCCGGGTTCCCTTACTTCCACTCCTCCCACCCATCATATTTCACCCTTACTCTAAAATCTGAATCGTGTTTTATTCAATACCCCTTGACCGGCATGATTCGCTATTTTCCAAGTTTTGGAACTGTGACAACAAACTCTTCAAAGAAGGGAATCTCTACTTTGAAAAGTAGAAAAAATAATTCCGAGCGGGTTTTGTCGTACAAAAGGAAACATGAGAAAAAATGCCCATAACTCGAGGTTCTATTCGAATTGCACAAAATATCTGCCTTTTATTAGAAAATTGATTAAATTATAAGGTCGTACTGAAGATACAATTAGGCCATGGGAATGTAGCTGCGAGTATTACGTTTGCTAAAGATAGAGACCTGAAAGCACTGGGTTCTGCTTAGCCTAAGTTGTCATTTGCGGTGGCGTTCCGTCCGTCAGGCCTTGATGGCTTGACATTTGGGAGAATTCAGTGTTGGAAGTATTATTGTAATAGCAAAGAAAGTATCAGGATGATAAGAGACTATAGAAATTTAACAATCGCTTAAAGCATCTTATCCTGTGGCCTTGTGCTTTAAATCACGATTCCCAGCGGTCTTTGAGCTGATAGAATCGTGTACTGCTTCATAGTGAGCCGATAACTTAGCACAATCATGAAAATACAAATGTACCGTAAAAATACTTCATAAGAAAGGATAGGCAAAATTACATGACGAAACACAAGATCAAAATACTTCGTGCATGTATTTTCAGCATATTAAAGAGCAGATAAGCATATTCAAAACGAGGGAAATTCTAAAAAGATCAATGTTGCACAATAGGGAATTCCTATTTTTAAAACGAGGAGATCTAGTCCATCCTCATTCCTGCGTCTAATTAAGATCCAAGGAGATCGCGTTTCTCAGTGATTAAAAATAAGTGGTAAACAAAATCAAGAGTACTTAAAATGCACTTCACAGAAAGGAATAAAGTTGATGGCTTTACGTCTATCAAGTGAAATTATATGGTTTAGGATAATAGCACATGAATCAACGAATTTAAGTGAAAATTGATCGACTTACGATTTAAGAACATGTTCGTATTTCTCCTCCGAGCACCCAATCCAATCGGCATAGTCCCGTAGGATATAATCCACTCTAGAATTGAACGATGCACTAAGCCAGATCCTCTTCGTGGCGTTTGTCCCACGCATACGCCGCCAAAAACCCTCACTAAGATGACAGGAAGGACCGACACACTTCGATTCACATTCCGTCCAGACACGTGAGACATTGAGGCATGAGCGGAGTGCAGCGTGGAGACGCGTATCAAAGACTTTCTGTGATGGGGATTTGGTGAAGTCACTGCCACCGAACACAGAACCCTTGTGCTCAGCCATACGCTCCAGATTGAGGACATGTTCCCCAGATTTTTCCAACTCTTCCAGGAGTAGGGTTTTGCCACAACCTACAAAAATAAAGAAGTTTAAATGGTGACAACATGTCGTCTGAAGCCTAAAATTTGTCAATACCTAAGTAACACACCTATCCTTTTATCAACTTCACGTTTAAAAGCTTTCAAGTTAGAAAGCAGATGGGATATAATCTCCGAAATTTTAAAGAATAAACTTAAACATGAGAATTCCCATTGTGTGTCAAACATTCTCTTGAAAGTCATTTTTAAAGTAGCAAGCAAATACACAGAATAACTTCGGGAGCTTTAATAATTTTCACAAAAACTCTCGGTTCACACAAATAAGGGCCGTGGTATGAAATTAAAGAACACCCAAGAGAACATGATTTCCTAATTCCTCAGGTATTCGTTACTCTGATGTAATAACGTTAATTCTAAATTAGAGTAATATTGAGTATGATGTTGAATAGCATCAAAGCACCATTCCGGGTAATATAGGCTAACTAGTTTCAAAAAGAATGAGATAGGAGACAAGATTCTGAGATTGTTCAAGGGATGAAAAATACTCACCGAAGTTTCGATTTTTAGTGGAATAAAATACAATATTGTTTAAATAAGAAATATAATAAATCTATCAATATTCTAGTGAGTGAGGCAAAAATAGAAATGAAGATAAGGGAGATTAGATCAATCATCGAAGGAATTGAATGTAATGAAGTATAATTATGGCAGGAAATCGATTGGATAATCAATCATACAGGGTACAGAAATAGAGCCAAATATGCCTTCAAACATAGCGGTAATCTGTAAGGGAATTAATGTGATGGAAAGCAGGCAAAAATAGCTTGATCATAACAGTATTATCTAGCGCCCCTCTCCAATAAGTAAAATCTGAAGTTAAAGTATGAAAGAAAGACATTGACAAAATATCCTAAATTCACCCGTAAAACTGGAGAGCACCCACAATGTTTCTGCCATTCCACCCGGCCCAATTTGCATTGGCCAACAATTGAGTTGTCTAACGAGTAACCTTCTCCAGGCCTTATATCCACCAGCCAGACACATAACCTCACAATTAGGACAGTGTAGCTCCGCCAAAATCGTCGCCATTCCCAACGATCTCTGTCCACCTCGTCCGCAGTATACCAGCAGTGTTATTGGCGAAAAAGATCCAGAGGTACTACTTGAATTTTTGTTAAGCGCATCTAAAAGCCTTGTTAATGTACCTTCTGGTCTCAGAGATTCTGCAATGTTGTTGCAAGCAAACCTGGCACCCTTTAGCCTCGCTTCTAGAGCATTTCCACTGGAAAAGATTTTGCCCACCTCAGCTCTCTCAGTGTCAGACAGAATGGGCACATTGACTGCTCCTTGAATGTGGTCCACTGCATACTCTGACGGGCTTCGTGAATCAATCAGAAGGGTAGATGAGGGGTCAAGACTTGACCATGGTACACTGTTGATCAGAGGAGGATCCAGAGACGGGGGAAGGAGGAGATCTATGGCAGCTGGAGGCACCGAAGTAGCAAAGGGCTCACCTGAGAGACTAACGTACTGTAGTTGACGGCGACAATTTGCTCGGTGTTGGGAAGAGAATCGAAAAACACGGGCAATCAGTGCACATGCACAATGCCGAAGAAGTGGCAAAGCAGTTGTAGTGGATATCTAAAAGAATTGACAAAGCAATGAGTAAGTCTGTCCCAAAGGAGGAAAGGGTTAAGTAAGGTTTCAGAAGCCATTAATCAAGCACAAAATTGAGGAGATAGGAGGAAGAAGTGTTAGAAATCGTGATTTAATACTAAAACAGCGCAAAGAAAAAGAAAAGAGTTTTAGCTATTAGCATAAGCTTTTATTACGAAAAAAGACAGATTGGGTAAAGAACAAGAAAAAAATAGAGAGAAACATTTAATCCGATTCGGTGAGGCAAAGTCGAAAAGTGAGTGGTCTTGAGGTAGTCACATCTGTAACTGTCAAAAGTTGACCGTCGGTCAAAAGCAAAACTGGAAAGAAAAAGAAACAATAGTTTTAGAAGATTATGACGGTAAAATTTTTTCTAGATGTGACCACGAGGAGAATATGCAATCAATCATTAAAAAGTAACTAATTCCATATAAACGAATCCGTTTTCCTCTTTCCCTTTGTTCTAATAGTGTCAAAGAAAGTCTCAGATTTTTAAATTTCGCTCCCCTTTCCTTCTATTTTATGTGATATTGGAAGATATGAAACTGTCCATCTAATTCATATTTTAGGCATGAAAATTTTCGAGTCGATTTGATTAATTGTCCTCAATCAATGCAGACAAAAGGTGCTTTCCGAAGTCCAACTTGAGAAGAAACATAAAGTAGAATCTCACTACTTAAAAAGTTCAATGAAGCACCAAACATTAAAATAAGTTCCAAACCAGAATCCGAATTTACCTTCAAGTGTTTTAGCCAAATTATCCCGAAGTCCATGCATAGCTTCATCAAAGTCCACAAACAGAGTTCTGTTGGCGCCATTCATAACTGTCATCACAGTAGGAGACTGCATTTGTCTTACAAAAAACGGATTAGCAAAATATATGGCAAAGAACTGAGACTTACAAGTCTGGATCATGTTTCAAATGATCCACAAGATCTCTTAGGGTGGATTTTGGAGAAAGGTGAAGCAATTTCGGCGTATTATTACAGACAAGACAATCGGGCTATCATATAAAAAAGAACTTAAATTTAGTGGACACTAGCCTACCTTTCGTTCTATTTGAAAACGATATGTGTATATTCCTTCAATATCTGCAAAATTCATGTAGTTATTCAGGTAATCGTAACATAGCGTCAGGAGTTTGAAAGCCTATAATGATCAATTTAATTAATACGATGAAAGGTTTTCGAAATATTGAGGAATTAAAGTAATCACCTCAGTAACGATAGCTGAGGCGATAACAGCATTTGTCGAGGCAACAGCGGGAATAATTCGTTTGACGACTCCCTTCACCAAACGCATATTGATTCCTAGAATTCCGAACTCTTTTGCTCTTTCACAAGATCGGCTATATATCCATTCAAGATGTTCAGGAGAGTCCCCATCTATGGACACATTGGCTAAAAGACAATGGACTTGTGTCAAAACGTGAAGATGCACACTGAAATGATAAGAATATTGCTCAAAATTTACGTCCAAACGGTTGTTCCTTAGGCCAGAGCAGCAATCTCACATATTCAACACAGTGCTCAGGTAGCCTTGGTGTATGCGCGATGGTACAGAGAGGGAAGTTGATTTGAGGTGGATACAGATCTAAACTGCACTCAATGCAACCCGTGAAACCAAAAAGAACAACAATAACATGCCCCTTGAAGCCTTCAGTTCCACCATCTACCAATGGAATTATGGTATGCAAATCAGGTTTTCCGTCCTCTTTATACCTAACCAAACTGGCCTGGAATGCCAAAACCCTCGTTAAAATTAAATTTGAGATATCCTATCAATATCATAGCCGACTTACAAGCATACTGTTAATCCATCGACGAGCAACCACAGAATCAAGTCCACATAAAACAATGTCAAATTGCCTGTAAAAATCAGGACCAAAATCTTGTATCCTTTTGTTATGTGGTGTAACTTTGCAAGTCTCGACACGACGCATAATAAACTCTGCAGCTACCTCGGCTTTGGACCTGCCGATATCTTTGTCGGTGAAAAGGAACTGTCTGTTTAAATTGGATACATCAATTGTATCCATATCGATGACATGTATATTGCAGAATCCCATAAATGCCTAGTATAAACAAATAAAATTTATGCATACTAGAGATTTTAGAATTTCGCAGCCTAGACCTCCAGCTCCCACTACAAGAATACAGACGTTTTCGGTCAACAACCTAACCATCTGAAAATAAGCCATTTATGAATCAAACCTCAGCGGAAGGCTCAAATTCACTGCGCTTCAAGGGTCCACTTCGGCCCAATATGCATTCTAAAGCTTCCCAGCGATTATCATTATATTGAAACCCGTTCCCTTCCGGTATCATATTATTAGACCACCCCTCGCCTTTCTTAGGTCAAACGGTGCTATCGAACAGTTCGCCTAATACACCAATGAATTATAAATATTCCGAAATGCTATTTGACATTTACATGATCCATGAAAATTAGGTTATTCTAAGACTGTAGTTTATGAAATTTGATTGCTTTTCATAATTTACTTTAATTTCACTCAGAAGAATTACTCTGGAGCAATTTATTTTATTTTACTTATTTCAAGTACAATAAAAATAATTAAACTCTTGGAGTCCAATACTTTATTATCTGGCAAAAAGACCTACAAATAATCACGTTTATGATTATCCTTAGCCCCGTCTAACCCTGACTCTGGAATAATCTAGTAGTTTCGTGCCTGGCGAATTTATTTTTCAATCAGAATTTAAATTTAATATGAAATATTCAAAATCTCTATCATATTTTCGCACATTAAATTGAACTATCTTTTATGCAATATATACAAGTCTCCAGTTCAATTATTTATAAGTTTACCTTTAAAGCCCGAATTATTTTTAAAATGTACCAAACCTAACTTACACTTGCCTCACTGCAGACTGATGTCAACGGGATGCATTTTGGTGGTATTAGGTGAAGACTGTAGACGTATTAAAACGACTTCAAACGTCAAAAGCGCCTTCTGTTACGAGTCTAGTATCAATGGAGTTTATTTTGAAAGAGCACCGTAAGGTCCTAAGACGTTGAAGGGCTAAAATACACTAGGACCTGAGCCATCCCCTAGTGACAAAGTTGTTTCAACTTCTAACTGTAATTCGGTTCTTTATCTGCAGAGGACTTTGTTTAATAATTTACACATGGGATGCATTTTTCTGCCTAATTCCCATTGAGAAGCAAATTATCAGGATCTATGTTAGGTATGCAACACCACATGGGTCCGCTAAATCTCATGTTAACGAAATGAGTAATGAAATAACTGGATAAAAATAACTGAAAATTGCTAGTTTTCATTATTAAGACATTACTTTCATATATATCGTGCCATGCCTTTCGTTATGCTCATTCTAGAAAACAGAGTCTGCTCTCTTTCAAAAAGTTAAAGGAAGTAAATATGGGAGAAAGAGTTAAAAAATTGCTTTTAATTGCAACAATTACGTACTTTTCTCAATGCTTATTTCTCACACAAAATAATCGTTTAGTAACGTGCGAATGATTACTAATGGGGAGGGGGGAGGGGGGGGGAACCCAAAGCAAATCCATAAATACATAGTATTTTCATCAATAAATATCCTCTCCCCTCTCTCTGTGTGTATGGCCTAATTAATTATAGTATCTGGTATAACGGTGGGACTGATCAAACATTGGTGGCTTAAAATAGCATTAGATACTCTATATATCTACTGATTTCTTATGATGGTATTTGAATTCAGTGGCCTGGTGTTATTAAGGTGTTGCTATTATTATGGTTGTGAGGTTTCTCAGAGTAAACACTTATTTGGCGCTTGCCGTCCTTCGAGTCGCATTCAGAGTGATCCTTAGGTTGTCATCATTCACCTTACGTTAGACAATAATATACAAAGCGTAAAGAAGATCCTATTCTATTGAAATTCCAAAACGAAACCTATTTTGTAGGCCTAATATTCGTTCACTTCCATAGACTATAAATGCAAGGCACTCTCGCTACCCACAACATTTATGCAATTTGCACGCCCGGTGTGGCCAAGAAGTAGTTAGTAGCTCTCATGATTATGATTTCCTCTTATTTGCACCTTGTGCCCATCTAACAGTATCCGATGACCCATAAATCGGCACATTCCCAAAAATTTTGTCAATATCTAATATAATCGTAGCTGACCTGTTGGAATTAGGTTAGAATTCATGAAGTCGGGAATCATTGATTAGAAACTCGATACTCCCAACTTAGATGCAGTCACTTTTATGGTTGGAACTATAAGATGTTAATCCAGGGGTTACTTCAGTTTTTAATATTTGACTATTTAGGGCTAATGATAACTATCATAAAGCCTGCCATTTGAAATAATAATAATAATATTTGACTATTTTTAGTTTGTTAGAATTGCAAAGGCGGGCCTTTCGGGTACACAGTTGAAGTAGGAAACCTGGTGCCTTTCAAAAAGTCCACAAGCGCCAGAACAGAGTATCCAACTTAGAAATTCCGTTTATTTGCTATTTTCACGGAATTGAACATTAAATATCTACATTCATCCAAGCACCGATTGAAACGACAGACCAAGACTTGCACCCATATCATCTGACAATTCAGATGTACAACTCAAATTTATTATTTCTTTTCAGACATCAAAAACTCAAAATATGGAAATATTTTTCCCTCATCTTTTTTTCTTTTTTTCCACAACTTGTCGCGCTTTTATAAGACATAAGCCGGCATATTCAATTTTTCCTCTTTCAAAGCAACAAAAATTCCTCTTTCTCTTCACCCGCGTAAGCACAGTCTACGCACGGGCCGACCCGAGTTCTTGAGTATATAAAAAGGGAGTAGAGGGGAGTGGGGAGAAGAGCATAGACACAGCGACAAATAAAATATGTGGAAGGAGGCTTATAGGGGAGGAGGGAGGGAGGGGGGGAGGAATCAACAGACCATACACACGGGAAGGGGTCGCAATGACTATGATCATATTTTATATTGATCGGTGGTAGCATAGAAATGATTTGATAAGTGCACTTGTAGGAAGCTGCAGGGGGTTCAATGAGCTACCAAACTGAAGGAAATAGTAATGAAATCATAACTACTACGACATGAGTAGTTATGGGCCGTCGATAAGGAAAATGCAATTTATTTATGAGAAGAGGGCGAAATGAGAGAAGAAAGACGTTGTGGAGGGGAGAGAGAGAGAGTTGAGGAGGATGATCATAACTTATGCTGACGACCCTCATTCCTAGATGGACTCCGTTTTCGCTTGCTCGGAGTATCGTCTTCATTCAGTTTCACCGTTACAGCTAGCTCTTCATCGGTGTTTGAGCTCGACGTAGGACCAGAATGCCTCCGTGATAGTAGGTATAACAACACGATGTAGACTATCAGACTAGATCCTTTCACGACTATTCCGAGACCTAATATAGGGAAGAAAGAAAATTATATTATAGTTTTCTAATCTTAAGCAAATGTTCCACAGCAGAAAAGAGTAAAATTATGACATCTTGATAGAAGTTATTTACGCCAGTGATTCCCAAAAAACAGGCAGCTGAAATTGTGCATATTTTCATGGAGGAATCTGCACCAAGGGCAGTTTTATGGGATTATGAAATGTTAATAAGTGACGTAATCGTTAAATATAGATTAAGGTAACTTAGGCAACTTGATCCAACACATAAGGTGTTACGGCAGAAAAGTTAATGCAAATATGGCATAAGATTATAAATATACATTCATAAGGCATTAAGTAGATGGGATTTGAAGACGGGAAGAATGCACATCTGAAAGTATATTACGAGTCAAAACAAATTGATACAACTGGAGAGATTACGGTCACCAAGGCAATTAATATAGAAGACAACAGTTGATTAAACTACCATTTATCCAACACCAAGCATGTTGGAAAGGATCGGGATTTTGTAGTGAGGATAAAATCTGATCGATTCCCCCATATACATGAGCGCATAAGAACCGAGTCTCACTAAAGGGGGAGGCTTGGACCTATTTTCACTGGTCAAAAAACTTGTACTGCTAGCACGTTGGCCTCCCCCCGCCCACCCCCGCATTGCTATTACTGAAATCCTGTGTGTCCTATGCGCTGCATGATTCTATTATGCAAACTCATTAGCAGGGAATTCGTTCATTTAGTCAATTTTTATGTGCATTACTTTCCCGCTTTTATTGCATTGTATTTATATAAAATACAAGAGTTTCAAGTTGTCATAACAAACAGGCGCCCTCACCATTCGATCAAACATTGTAATGAGTTGTTTAGTGAACAGAAGTGAAAGCGATAAGGAACGAACTTTTAAGAAGATTTTATGATTACTAACCGCAAAAGCGCGATTTTAGAATAGTTCGATGAAAGCAAACCCGACAAATTCCATCACATTTTTGCCTCTTGGTGAATAAGATACTCTTTAGCTAAGTCTACACTCAAAGGGGATTTAGTTGGAGGGGGAACAAATAGCTCCACTAATGACAATGGGAAAGGGAAATCGGCATTGAGTTGACCATATTTAATCCGAATACAAGCTGAAATACACTTGTTCGATTTCAGTGATTTCTTGAACTCAATTATTATAAAATCTTACTACGAGGTTTAAGCCCAGTTTACATGCATTTGTCAAGGTTTAGAAAGCAGCAATGTGGTCAAAACTGTGTACTTCAACTTTTAATATGCGGGGTGTGCGATTGACTTACCTCCACGTGGTTCACCCTGGGCAACGTATACTCATATGGCAAAAAAGTCTATTCGATGTTCCTTTCCCTCTGTGAAGCCTGAAGTCAATTGAAGGGCTAATGATAACTATCAAAACACCTGCCATTTGATATAAATAAAATAAATAAATTTTAATATGCGCCGAAACTCAACAAATAACCAATACCAAAGAGTGCATTTTTTTTGGAAAACAGATGCTCCCATACAAACAGCAATTCCACATACGCACTTTTTAATTTAATTAAAGATATGTATAAGTAAAGGCACCCAACAGTTAAAATGGATATAAATGTGCCAGATAGCCGAATCAAAACTTTTCTGTGCACCCGAACGAAATACGCGTGCACTGGATTATCGATTATCGGATTTCCACCCTCATGTTTGAGAATGTAGCTTCGTTATTGCTGTAGCTATTTTCTGCTGATTAAAATCAATACTAATAAGTGCATTACAGGTTCCCCGCCTTCTGCCTAATTGTTTCGAGCAAAGTATTTCCCCCAAACATTTAGCTATGTCACAGCTTAGGTTGCACAGGCGAATACGTACCATTATGAGTGACGACGTAGGTTTGTATTAAGGAGCTAGCTTCCAAAGTCAAAAAATGGGGGGAAAAGGATTAAAAATAGTCTAGCACATGATTTGGGTTGAACATATTAGCATACTTCAAATTATTAAAATGAGTTGATGATCGTAAATCGAGTTAAACAACCTTGATTCATCTTAAAAGCTTCCTTGAAACTTCAATTTAGAAAGTCGAAGCACTTAGGTTATATCAATGACTGAAATACCTGCCTAATTAATTTCCCCTTATGCAGAGCCGCTTAATTCAATTATTTATTAGTTAAACTTGAATTAATAGCTATTTTCCTCTTTTGTTCCTCAACAGATAGAGAGCACAAGGTTAATTAGATATCCTAGGTTTCTCAGGAGAATGGCTTGGATAGGCCTACAACCAAATTGGACAATCTCTCACAAGTTTTCTCGATATTTCTTATAGTAAAAACAAGAAACAGTTGTTTTTTGCACCTTAAGACTATGTTAAACAAAACTATTAAGAATTGACTAGTTAATGCCGAAATAGAAGGGAGAGAAAACGAATAAAGCTCAAAACGGAAATTCATCTCCCAACCCCATTCACTAAAAATAAGTTCAGGAAAATCAATGATGGTATGAAACCTGTACATGCTATGAGGTCTTGGTGTTATTACCGTCCTCACTCTTATCACCAAACGTACGTACCACCATTCACTAAGTCATCCAACATGTTCCCATGTTCATATTGATTTATTGGAACTCACAATAAAGGTGGTCAAAAGTCCCGTTCAAAGGGTTGCCACTACATCCCCCCCCCCTCTCCCTAACCCCGCCCCAGTCAATTACTGCGGAAGAGACCCGCTTTAAATACTTAACATTTTAGGTTGTCAAAGCCATAATAATGAGGTGAATTCCTAACTTAATGTTATACACATGAATGCATTATAGTTAATTTGATTTGAGTTGATTTTCTCATACATTCGCTTCGATTTTTACTGGCCAAAAATAGTATTAAAGTCAATCCAGGTCATCAAATAACTGGCATATAGATAAAATCTTAAAGCGATATTCCATACTTTTCTCACTGCTCTTGTTTACAATACATCCTTACATTTCATTTATTTCGCTCAGATAATTCAGTGCACAACATTCCGTCAATAGCCTCTTGCCTATTTAAAATTTAATAGACATTAAAATTTCATCAAACTCTCACCAGTAATGTACTGAGTGAGTTGCTTCAGATCCATGAATGCACAATCTCCCCTTCTTCCACACTCATCCTTCCACAGAAGACAAGCGCCATCAATCGCCCTGCCAAAAGCAATCGGTGAGGGCAGATTAGCCAGCAATCGGATGATGACAAATTGTAAACCCAGTGCAAGAGATCGTTGGCTATGTCGCACTGAACGCATCGTAACCATCAGAAGGGGATTCTGAATAACTCCAGTGAGAAGTAGGAGCACGGTGAGGAAGCTCACAAAGGGTATCAACATCTTGCAACCTGGAGCGCAGACACCAGAAAAGACCTCGTCATCGTATATCATGCTATTCATAGGGTCATCTGGAAGAGTCATAGATGCTAACGTAACACCATCTCGTTGGAGCTCGGATGTGTAGTTCTGTAAGCATTGGCACTGGTGATACACATACTGAAACGGAGAGGTAACAATTAGAAGCTAGAACTATTAAAAGTTGGCATTATCGTTAGCATGATGGCCAAGATATTGATATAATATTAATAGAGGCGTATGAGTTATTTATACCATTCCCAAACTATTTAAAGCTGCGATGTAATTAACATAAAATAGATCGTGGCTGCTCAGTCGACTGTTGGCATACAGAGTGTCTGTTCGAGATTAGTGACCTTCAGGACAATTTTGATTTCCATTCCATTTCTATAGACATGCCACTACCTGTTACCCACAATGGAACAAAGTGGAATAGTGCTTCAAGCACAGCGCGAAGTAAGGAGGAAACAAAATTTCCAGAAAATGGAACACAACGTCTATGGCATTTGCTAAAAGAAATCATCAAATTCTCAGGGATGATAGCATTCAATCGCGAATTTTCAAGTAAAATATACTCTCAGATAAGTGAACAATCGGCCGATTTGTAAGTGTGACTAAAAGTAAGGATGGAGATATTCACTGGAAAAATTCTATAACGACAATTCATTGTAATTTCTACGCTAAAAGAATATTTGAAAAGACTGTTCCACAGGCTCCCGATCCCCGGAGAATAATGATGATGAATTCGCGAACTAAATAAGAGCCGATATGCGAACTTAAAACCTTAATCTTCGACAACTCATCTTCATCCCCTTAAAAAAAATGTTAGAATAATTGCGTTTAATTTCACTTAACTATGAATTAAATCACCCCCCCCCCTCCACCTTCACCCGCTTAAACAAACAAAAATGTAGCAGTATGAAAGTTAATTCAAATTGAACAATCAGATCAAAGGTAAGGACTAAGTAAATAGTATTATTACTTTGTGAAATGTCACGAAATGAAGACAGATTTATGCAACAAAGTCAAATGAGAGGCTTCGTAGGCAGTTCTACCAACGTAAAATAGATTACCTAATCTGATGAGAGCACAGGGGGGTTTAATGGCTGTGCTAAAGCCCATGGACTCAACACACAATGGTACAACACATCTACTGGAGGAGGAGGAGGAGGAGGAGGGGGGGGGAAATAGAAGAGACAATTCCGGTGTCAATATGTGAGTTTTTCGAACAAAGAAACTGCCTCACTTGTCACCAATTTTGGATAAAATGCTTGATTAGATTAAAATTTAATGGATAATGCTTCAATTCCCCGGTTTAAATGTGATATCCATTACCCTCTACCTTGTATTCTTCCATTTGCGGATCTTGACTTTAAAATATTGTATTTTGGCGCGTGTTTCAAAAAAATGAACCTTATCATCAGTGTCTCTTTTTCCTATAAAAAGAAAACATTTGGATCGTCGTCCGTGCGTTTTTTTCCCACTTCACCCCAAAGTCGCCAGTAAAAAAAGCGAGCCATAGGATAATGCACACAAAGACCAAAAGTTGCAAAAACCAAGAATGTCAGTTTTGTTTACGATCCCTAAGGGGCCAAATCAAATTGGTAAATATATAACAGGAGAACATTATTATTAGCTATTAACACCTCTTAGTAAAACTAACTAGCAAAAAAGCAGAGCTTGATTAAGTGAAGAGAGTTCCTTCTATTCAACTTCTGCAAGGCAGCAAACTCGAGTTGTCTTTCAGCCCAAAAGTGGATAAATTAGCTCAACGCGTGCAGTTAAATGTAAGGACTAAGATTGATTTAATTCACTTTCCGTTCTCACATCTTCCACCACCAATTCAAATATTGCATCACGTGAGCAATTGAAGTAGATGTGCGCTTTGGTTAACTAAGTGATAGAAAAGAGAAATGGGGAGACTCGTAAATGCTAATCAACATTAAACGCAAATAAGGGGGAGGTGGGGGGGGGGAATGAGAAGGAAATAATATAGCCCACCGTGATAACTGTCCATATTAATTACTTGCTCACGTTGTGAAAAGATCGTAATAAATCGAGGCAAAATGAGTAGCCCCCCGAACGTAAACTCACCAACGAACCTGGAAGTTAAATCATTTAGGTTGAATTTGAACCCGTTATACCCTAAACGGCGCGTCTTTGGAGAATAAGGGACGACTCGATGTTTGCAGTATACGAGCAGGAAAAGAATCACAATGTCTTGACCACATGACATCCTTCGTCTCCACCCTTCCGCCACTTTCTGCCTTACTGGATTCGTTAGTAGTTCTCGTTATTCAGACCCGCCCCAACGATTAAAACCATTAGACTTAGCTTTACAAGTCCCAGAGTAATAATAACAATACACTGCCCTACAGGGAAAATTGAAGCAGAAAAACAACTTTGAGTCCTACCAGATTATCCGACAAGTTAACAGTATTAAGGAAATAAAATGGAAAAAAATAATCGAAGAACTCAGTATTGAAGAACAAAATCTTATAATGGCAGAAATTGGCGCAAATCGCGTATGGCATTGGAAGTATCCCATTCTGCTTTCAACGCACATTTGATCAAATACAACCAATGTTCCATAACATATGGATTGACAAATTAACGATTGAATGGGTTAATTAACGAAAACGCGATTGTGCAACGTGTGAATTTTGGGAAGTACAAGTGAAAAAGACAATGCGCGTGAAAATCGACATGTAGAAGTGTACAAAGATCAGATACAGATAGACTTATTGTTTACGAATGCCTCTAGCCTAGCCAAGGTAGTTTTGGATAAAAAAGTATATGATTCACAACTGCAATTTTAAAGGTAGATCATAACAGGATCAACTCTTCACAGTCCGGTGGTGGATAAGTTAGAATTGTGCACTAGCCAGAATAAATGCAATGTACGCTAGGTTTATAAATTGACGGCTAGTTTAATGAATATCTTCACTTTCTCCTTGCACCCCAACTTGTTTAATTTAGTAATTTCAAAGGCCTGTAGTTAGAGGGGGATATAAACTCAGAGTGACGTCAGATTTAACGTAACAAAATCGTAAAAGATAGCCATTGATAACACTACACGATTTAATTGAAATAAAAAAGCTCTTTTATCTCACTTAAACGAAGTGCGATTTTAGTGCCCGAACGTTAAGAGACATTAATGAGCCGAATGTGATGACTATGATAAAGAGAAGAGGGAGGAGAGATAAAGGGGAGCAAAAGTTACGTTCCCAAATCGGAATGACATTTGGCCAAGTTTCCCACAGCATACACAAGCATAACCTACTCAGCGTTGAAGGAATGCACTTACACCTCTCCCCCTCCCCCTCCCCCCCNCCCCCCCCCCCCCCCCCCCCCCCCCCCCCCCCCCCCCCCCTATTTCCCCTCTCTCCTCTCCACTTCCCATGTATCGAAAAGAGATAGCGCAACAGGAGCGCTTGTAACGAATACACACACACAAAAGGGAATTCTAAATAAAAGCGAGAAATAACAACACAAAACTGCTATTTCATATATTTATGTATTTAATAAGCCTATTTAACCTACTAACCAATAGATGGTTTTAATTCGATTAGCTTTATTAGCCAAGCTAGAGGTCACAGGAGTGGAACTTATCGGCACATATTTGGTGAAAGGAATGGTCAACCAACTGAATAAACTCTATTCAACAAAAAGAGTGCTCAAAGTGAGCGCTTATCATCAGAGCGACTCTAGGACACCCCTCAACTCCCTCACCCCCTCTCCCTTAGGTGTATTTTTATGCCATAAAAAGTAAGAGGACTAATCAGCAGTCATTCACGCAGAAAAATTACAAAAAATCATTGAGGCAGATAGTCAACAAAAATGATCAAGTTGGCAACGAAATGGCACCATAATTGAAGCAAACAGACATAAGAGTGCAGAGCTTCCCATGCAATAAATCATTTCTGTGTAAAGGCTGTTGGCATGAAAGGCGTTGAAACTACCTGTAACCACGAGTTAAACTCTACCAATTCCCAACCAATAGGCTAATACCACACAAGAGTTGATTTACAGATTGAATAATGAAAATTCGATAGAGGATTCGATCAATACCTATTCATTATTTGTTAGCGCAAAGGTCAATTTTGAGCATTTAAACAAGTGCATAAATTATTGACATTCCATCAACACACCTAATCCCCAAAATGATCCTTTTCCCAATTGTAAAAGTTAAAAGATATAAATGTTTGGTAAAAAAAGACATAATATAAATGCCGAATACCAAAGTCTATTGTTTGAGAATGAAATTTAGACAAAGTGATTGGGTGGCATATTTAACACTTCTAAAAAAGCCTAACGTAACAGACAAGTGCCATCAACACATATTCAGATCAATTCGTAGTTATTAATACAACATTAAAGATTAAATGTTTTAATTACTTGATTAGTAGAGCGTAGAAATGTAGGTCCTTGGGTACAACCGGCATAGCAGGGAGAGAAGAAGATTGTGTTGGTTTTGCCATGACAAACAGGTTTCCACAAATTTGGATTGCAACCACAGGAGCGCGCGCACTCCACTTCCCAAGGTTTCAGGATCTTTGATTTGTTCAATGCTTCCTTATTCAGATTTCCAAAGTGACTAAAAAAATAAACAAACCTTAGGCTAGTGGGCACGAATGAACAGAGGCAGCAACAAAATAGGAGGGATTCGTTCATTGCCTCAAGGTGAGCTAAATAACATAACCAATATATCCACTTGGTTACTACCAACCGCGGATTTCAAGCAATTCTCGAACATCGACAGGTTGGCGAAGAATAAAGGTGCTCCATTGAAATGCGAGCCTACGTATTCCAAAAAATTTAAGTCACAAATTTGTAATGAATTTCCAACCAAGTCAATTTAATCTATCTAGTGATGTGAAGTGGGTTGAAAATTCAATGTTATGCTATTATAGTGAGGGGTGCAAATGAAAAATGGAGCATTTTAAAAGCAGATGTCTGAGTTAAAACACGGTGAGGGAAACAACTCTGCTTCTTCCTTAGAAGACAAAGTGTTCAGCATAATTTCGTAAGCAATGAATTTCGTTTCATTGTTAAGGTGAAAAGTGTCCCCCCCCCCCCCAACTCCAAAGAAGACAGAGGACACGTGAGACAGACATTGCATAATCTCCTCCTATCAACAAGACTTTTACGATTGTAAGACCATCAATGGCATTAATAAAAGTTATGGCCACGTGCTTCCAGTCCGCCGATATCAGTCTTGGCTTACAATATTTTGATCAGGCGATAGGAAAATTCATTCAGGCATTTTGTGGGATTTAGGATGAATAACCTTTTACCAATTGCTTAAACCAGGTGGAACGGTCGCAGACGATGTTCACTGTTGTCAACAGGTGGGAAGGCCAAATGAGGTATTAGAAGGTATGCACTCAAATTTATTTGACAGAAGGGGGCAATGCCGATTATCACGATGAAAGAATGATCTCCCAGAAATTCAGGTATAGAATTAGGAGATTATAACACGTTTACAGCATTTACCAGGCCTCACCTCACCCCATTATCATTTTGCGGGTCCATGAGGCAAAGTTTGAGAAGAAAAGCGCGATTTTAAAACCGGTAATTGACCCGACTATATGTCATATTCCACCACTTCCACAGTATTCACCAAGCTTTATTTTTCTACCTCTGTGTCTATCTCTTTTACATCTGTGAATCACTCATCTGTTCACACCCCCGCCCCACACCTCGACTTTTTGTAACATTGATGCTCCTCCCCTCTGTGAGGCCTGAAGTCAACTAAATAGTTAATGGTAATTATCATAAAGCCTGCCATTTGATGTAAATAAATAAATAATATAAAATTAATAACGAATGAACCAGAAGTCAGAAAATGAATTTCTGAACCAAAGTAAATAAACGAAGAAAAATGCGAAAGCTAACAATGATATTAATCAATTACTCCCCCCCCCCACCCCAAATAAAAAGATAGCAAAAGATTCCACAGCGTAGACAAGGGGTACGGTGGGATATTCCTATTTGGGAAGAAATATTTATCCACGATAAACCTAGAAATGAGGTGAGAAAATGAGACATTACGCTAGATTCACATTATCGAGGAAAAGTGGGTCATTTTGTGGAAAAGGATAGATGGGAAATCACATGAAATAATGTCATCCAGATTTTGCCAGAGGAAGATGATGATAAGACGCGTCAAGTTCTATCAAATGAAAAGTGGTTAATCTGATGAACCAAGACAAGAAGTCCAGTGAACACAACTATTTTAATCGAAGTTATTTATTTATTTATTTAAATTTATTTCAATTTCAAATTTATTCCAATTACAGAAAATCTATAACTCAACATTGGCTTGGCAATAAAGTGCACTTTGGTCAATTTTGAGTGAAAAAAGGAATAATAGATAAATCCACCAACAAAGACATTTAAAAGATCTGATACTGTTATTACGGATGCAATAACAGACGAGAAGTTTGAAGAGACGATAAGATATCCAATTTTCAGCTAAAATGAAAGTCATGTGATCGTTAAAAAGATAAAAAGATCAAATTGCGGTCACTTCCAATTTTCAACGGCGTATATTTATCATCTGGGGTGTGCGATAGACTTACCTCCACGTGGTACACCCTGGGCAACGTATACTCATACGGCAAAAAAGTCTATTAACTGGCAGTTGACTTCTCACTTCAAACTACCACCACCTCACTCTATGCCATATACTACCACTTCCACAGTAATCATTTTACCTTTTCTCTGCCTCTTTGTCTGTCTCTTTTACAACTGTAAACCACTCTTCTGTTCCCACCCATCGACTTTCTGTTACTTTGACGTTCCTTCCCTCTGTGAAGCCCGAAGTCAGCTAAAGGGCCAATGATAACTATCAAAACGCCTGCCATTTGAAATAAATAAATATTTATCATCTTCAAGAGAAGGTAAAAAATTATATTCCAATATGAATTTGGAGTAAACAGCAAGATCACGAAATACAGTAATGTTTAATGCTTCTCAGTGGAGTAATGCAAGTTTGAAAATTGACCCGAGTGCTGTTTTAGAGCGAAATATGCAACAATCATAGGGAGAAGCTTTGGCAATAAGATCCATTAGCCATTACCGAGAAGTGGAATGCGTATTATATCAAGGTGACGAAAGACAAGTGGACGATATTGAATTATAGCAAAAGGTTTTATTCCTCCACACCCCCATCCTATTAGCCCTCGTCAACC
>UZAE01012779.1:19388-32009 GCA_900617975.1 Rodentolepis nana | reverse complement strand
TTCGTCCCGCATAATTTTCTTTCCTTATAGCCACTTACCATGGCAGCTGGGATATAAGTTCACTATTGTCAAATCTCCTGGGCAGTTAAATGACACTACAGCTGTTTATTGATTTCTTGAACCGTATTAGTATAAAGTCCTAGAAATTTATCATAAATGACTACCACACAGACGTCTTTCCTATACTACCAGATTCTGCTGCTAAAATTGAACTACTTTCAATTAAGACTAGTTGTTACTCCGGAATAAACGGGGTGTGCGATAGACTTACCTTCACGTGGTGCACCCTGGGCAACGTATACTCATACGGAAAAAAGTTTATTAACCGGCAGTTGACTTCTCACTTCAAACTACTATGACCCGACACTATGTCATATTACACCACTTCACAGTACTCATCTTACCTTTCCTCTACCTTTGTGTCTGTCTGTCTCTTTTACATCTATGAATCATTATTCTGCCCCCTCTCGACTTTTGTCCCTTTGGTGTTCCTCCTCCCAAAGTGAATCGCTCTTCTGTTCCCCACTCCTCGACTTTCTGCTACTTTGATTAACCTTCCCTCTGTGAAGCCCGAAGTCAGCTAAATGGCTAATGATATCTATTAAAACGCCTGCCATTTGAAATAAATAAATAAATATGCAATTCTCTCAAATGAAAGCTCCCAAGATCTATGCTTCATTACCTTTCATGTCAAGTGAAATGGATAGTCTAAACGAGAGGTTTACTCCAACTCTCCATAGTCGCGGTGCCAGGATATATTCCCTCTGTCCAAGTGGGAACACTTTGAACGCTTTCTTCAAATAATTTGCGGTCTATTTATATAGGGTAGTGATTTGGTACAAAAAATGTTAAGTCCTTTACATATTTTCCGCAATTAGCAGCAGTTGTTTTCAGAATATAATGCTATGCGGGTCATCTTCAATAAATGGTTTATAAGTACTAAAAAACTGCGTAAAACTAGCCCAATCAATTTTACCTTCGTCCAAATCGTTCGCTGTAAGCTTGAAGAGCACCTTGCCAGTCGGTTGATTTTCCGGCAATCTGAAGGTGAAGTGTCTATTGGGAAATTGGGGTGCTTGATCATTTACATCCTGTATTCGAACCAGCACATAACCCGTGGTATTCAGGCTTGGAGCACCCGTGTCGGCGCACGTAATCCCAACGCAGTACTTGCTTCCTACCTCCCGATCAAATATTGCAACGGTTGAAAGTTGGTAACTAAAGAGGGGGAGACAGTGATTCATCGGATTTGAAATATAGGCCGCATGCAAATGTCATTTTGAATTAATTCGTCTTCAACGCATGCCTTGAATAATTGACTTTGCACGCATGTTTTCCGCCCGTTTCCTCGAGAAATTGGTGCTGTTTACGGACTGCCATAATTAATTTCCTTAACATTAGAAATCGTCACATTTCAAACAAAATTGTGATGATTATATTATCAACTAACTGCGGTTTAATGGTAATACTACCATAATCTAAACATCTAACTTGCTTTTCTAGATTTGAATGCAAAAATTTGTGCAATCATAAGACCGTCTGTCATAGCAAGCCGACCAATAAATACAGGATATTAAGTACGAGAATTTGAATGAATTTTGACTGTTTATTAAGCAGTTCTAATAACAAATTAAAGTAAAAACTTTATAATTTTGAATTCAATCTCAATATCACTTGCTATTTTAATTCAAAATTTGCCAGCTTTTCTGCAGGCCATAACATTTTGAGGTATGATGTTCAAAGTCATTAATTAAAACAGCAACTAGATCACAATGATTTGCCAATAAAATCTCAATATCCCGGCCTCTATGCCAGAGCTTATTCAAAGCACAGAAATATGGAAAAACATGAGAATGCCTTAAATATTTTCCTAGAAACAGTGTCTGGATCTATTAGTCAACGTGAATGAACGAGGAAGTAAGTTGAATCAATGGAAAAATCTACTAAAACACAAGAGGTGTTTTTTGTATTTTGAATGCTGCTTAAATTGCTTGTAAATTAATGCGGAATTACTATTTTGACATTTGTAGGATGTTCAATTAGCTGTACAGTTGGTTTTCTGTTGGTTTGTAATCTTAATCAGAATTGACATCGCTCCACGCGTCGAACAGGATTGAAAGTAGCCTGTCCATTCCATGAAGGAAGCCTTAATAGCATAGCTCCATAGGGTGTTAAGGAGAAACAATTTTACAAGCAAGGAAATGTATGAAATCGTATGAATTAGATGGAGCTATCTAGGGAAATTGCGCCAGTTCTCTAAATAAAAAAAGTGAGTTTTAGAGTTTCGGGAAGAGATTGATCCTGGGTCCATTAAGGATGAAGAATTTAAAGTGCCAGATAACTTCAGATGCAAAGAACGATGAAATAAGCTCTTCGCACTGAACGATAATAGGAGGTGTGGCCTATCTTCGTACTGATTATACACGAATTGACTTCGAGCACATAGAATTCACAATCCTTGGACTAATTTTGCAAAAATTAAAAGTTTCGGTGTCACTAGTCAACATTAAAAAGGCGCAAAGTGACAAATGTGCCTCAGCGAATATATTCACACTGAGAAAGCATCACTAATAGGGAAGATATTCTTAAATTTTCAAACATTTATACCTTAGCTCTTATTGTCAATTTGAACACAATTTTAAACCTTATGTGATCCAAATACCCTGAGCAAAAACGAAATTTTTTCCCAGAAACCAGCCATCTGTTAAAATCATGGCACTTGGTCAAAGTCCATTTTGCATAAATGAAGTTTTATTGGAACGAAAAACCTTAAGTTTTGTTGAAATGAAATTGTTTCAGGCACAGTTCGATCTTGAAACAGTGCTGAGCAATGCTTCTTTGTTGCCATGGCTAAAATGAGCTCAAATTTGATGCAAATAAGTTATAATAATCCTTGAAATCAGTTATAATATTATCTATATTATAATGAAATGTTCTATTTTAGACATCTTGTTGAAAAAGTAAAATTTGTTTTTAATTTATCACCAAGAATATTACACTGTTCCTGGTACCGATTATTGAGCATTATGCTTGGACTGAACTCATTCATTCACCTTCAGGGTGACTATTCCATGACACCTTCCTCAAATGCATTATCTTTCAAATTTTGTCATTAGTGTTTTGTCAGTGACAACTAGGTCAACAAGAGCCCATAACTTCTTTTCAGGGATTACAATTCTGTGTCTTCTGCGTGTCGAAATGTTTTACTTCCCACGTTCGATCCCAGCCCTTGAATCTCCACTTCAACGCTCTCTTACTAAACAACACAAATAATCTTAAATATTCATCCAATCAAAAATTAACTGTTATTTATTGCACAATATTTATTTTATTACCAACAAATGCGAACTTCTATCCTCGTTTTACTTGATGCAATGCGTCTGAGCAAGTGTAGTTGAATATGGTTTATAGGCAAGAAAATGTATCGATTAGGCAAGAGGCATTTAAACTATTCAACCATTTTGAAATTAGTAGAACATAAAACACATTTAAGCGCTTACTTGTCTGTACTTAGATCTTAAAAATGGAAGTGAAAAGAAGGCGCTTATTCTAATAATGTCGCACTAAAAAAAGTTATTTTCAACACATTTTTTGTTTAAAACTATACTAAACTATTAGCTGTAGCTAAATTGAAATTAGCTGTTGCTAACAGCAATGTACTAACATTGTTGTCAATAATCCACCTTTTCGATGGAAATGAAATGCGATTTCGTGACGAACTAGAGATGGTAGGAAATCTAAACTAAATGTGCTCAGTCGAATAACTAACACTTGAAAAAGAGGCTTATGTTCTGGTATTGTTCTGATTTTACGAAAAAATAATGTATGTGAAATGAAATGAAATTTTGAAATAGGAAAAAAATTAAATTTCTGCATGAACGAATAGGAGACAAAGACGTCCTTGTCATTACAGGAAGTCTGGCGCGATTTGCTCACCTCATTTAAAGTAATTACAACTAACTACTCCTTTTGCACAATTAATACAAACACTTAATGCAAGGCATTATAAATACAAAAATTGTGGTGGAAGATAAATTTATATATTAAATTTCCATAAACGTTTGCTGAATATGAGAGTGGATAAGTCGATTTAAGGCGATCAAACGGATTGGGCGCAAATGTGTTAATAACAAACAGTGATCTCTACTCAGACGAAAACATTCGTAGCTAAGGTTTTAAGGTTTGAAAATGGTGTTCGTAGGATTCTGCTATAAGGCACTGAGCAGAAGGAAACCATAAAATCCTTTTAGACATGTAATTCAATGTGGTAAGGGTGGGGAATAAGTGGAGATCTTACCTTGCGGTTTCAAAATCTTAATATGCTACGGCGCCGTGGAGAGAGGAGTGGTTTCGTTCTGATTCTAATCAGTTCTCTCATTCAAAAAGCCGTGCGTCGTACTCAACAAGTAGAGACTATGGCGTCGAGAGGAAAAATTGAACAAGACAAAAAAATTTACTAAACTTGATAGAGCCCTAAAATCATGAAATAAAGCCCCAATTTCTTGAAAACTACCCCCTGATTTCAAAATTCAACGAATTTTAACCGGAACAGTAGACGTAGAATCAAATATAACTTGTTTTCGAATAGCATATACTAATATTTTTTTGTTAAGTGTTCCTTAGATATAAGTGTCAGTGAAATCATTAAATTTCCTAATATATTTTAGAGAAAATAGGCAATCAGTCTAAATTTTCGGCAAACGCGATTGGTTTGCTAATAAATTTTTCCGAATAAACAAATTAGAGAATCATATTTTCTAATGATTAATTGATTAGGATTTGTAACCGTTGATAAAGTTACCGAAATAAGCAACTTTGGATGGCTTTATTAAAGTGGAAGAAACTTAAACTAGATTTTCAAAATTTCAAAATCATCAATTGGTAGTATTAACGTAGAGGAGAAAAAGACGTAAATGGTTTGTGAACTGTGAGTGTCGGCTGTTAACGTCTCTATCAATTCAACAGACTAAAGGGTTGATATGTTCGATTGCATCATCATCAAAAGTTAAAACTTTGGCGTTAACAATAAAGAAATAATTAATGGTGCCTTGCTTTCTCCTTAAAAAAAACTAATGATACAGCTCAACATCCATGACTCATCCAGTAGCACTTGACGATCTTTTGTGCTCAAGGCTAAATCATTGAGATTAATCCCTAGTGTGAAAGAAACGAATTCTTGAAATTTTTATTTATCAAACGGCAAGTGCTGATTTGAAACTTATGGTCTAACTGTAAGCATTATCACTAACCCTGCGCGTTGAAAATGGTTCCTCCCAAAAACTTAATAACTACAAAGACAGAAATTCGTGAAAGTGAGTAGATTTTGAAAAAAACCCAACTTTTTTCCTTGCATTTTATTATGAGTTGTCAAATGTGAAGGAGCTAATTGTCAGTTCCTATTCAAGTAAAGCATGAATTAATTAATATATGAACGATGGTCAACAGTTGTCAATTAAACTCAACAACTCTGGAGTTCAAATAATTGCACTCAAGTCATTGGTTCATTTGCTCATTAAAATGGAGACAACACAAGATAAAGGAAAAATATTAACTTGTCACCTATTTGAGTTTCATTTAAAGGTTTTTATCCCAAACGGCCGCACAAAAGTCATTAAGAAAATAAAAGCTTACACTTTAGCAAATGGCAGAGCCATTAATTCCAATTTGAAATAGTTTTCAATATCTATTGTATCGATTTCCTCTTCAACCTTGCCTGCTTCCATCTTGAAGTTTTCCTTCTCGTTCATGGATCCAGCTCCAATCTTTGAATTCAAATTCACTTTCTCCTTGATCACAGATTTGATCCAACAAGTTGTATCCGCATTCGCGCCACTATCCTCGTCCACAACTGTGAAAACAGCTACAATACGACCAGCAATTTCGTTCTCTGGAACCAACGCATTGTTTGTGAGACTGCCCGGTTCAAAGAGTAGTTTTGGAGCGTTGTCATTCACGTCGGTTAAATTGATTTCCACTAGACACGTCGATTGACGTGGAATTTCGCCTAAGTCGGTTGCCGCAATCGTTAAACTAATCTGTAGGAAAGAATACCAGATTTGCGATCACATTCTAAAAGTCTTTATGTTAAACATGTAATCAAGCCAGTGTTGGTTCTACGTTTATTTTATCAATGAATGTAGCCTTCAGGGCAAAGTTTAGATCTAAGGACACGTGTAATTCCTTTAAATATATTTCGTTTTCTTTATACCTTGATAAAATTTTTTACCCATTTTTAAGACTTATCTTATAAAGCATATACTTTATCACTGCACAGATGGATCGTATCATTTAACAACTGATGTCAGATACCAGTTTCCATTTACCTCCAAATACCGCATTGGAATCGTTTTTGTTAACGACACAAGAACATGAATATTTTTCTTTAAAGACTAATTTTGTGCCGTTCACAATTTTTAACATAAATTACCCTAAATGGGTATTAGAAGTCAAGATTTATTACCTATTTAAAATTAAATGAAAATTTATAAGAAAGGACCAAGATCATATTTATTTAGATAATGGAAATGAAAATATAGGAGACTTGATCCAGATGTGTGGAAGGTGCCTTGACAAAAAAATAGTTGATGATTAAAATCCACCAGAAACATGGAAGAGAATAACCTGTACGAAAACGGTGAGTACTGGCCATAAAAAGGGGATTATGGCAACCACGTTTGGTGAAGAGAATTTTGCATGAAAAGGATGAAGAAACCTACAAAAAAGACGATCTAGGCTAATTAATCTTCCGCAGGAAATTTCCCCGAAAATCTGTAGCAGGAACAAGTGTTGGAGCTAAGTGGCAAACGGAATTGAGGCCTTATCATTACAATTTATTGGATTTCACATCCTCATCCAAGAAGCTTGCACTGAATGAAGAGTCGCAAAAGACGAAAAATCATGGAAAAGGCTCAAGAAACTGATTTGCCCAAAACGGAGAAACGTTTTCTCAAGTTCCATCGTTCAGAAGATACACACTACGACTTCTCTGTACGCAAGCGAATCCTCATTCCAGATCGATTATATCTTAGCATATGATGTATATATTTGAAACTTCACAGAGTGGAATTATATTCAACGTTTCGTTATGCAATAATTAAATTTCTATGAAGAGCTTAAAATAGTGAAAGTTTTATCAAGTGCCACATTTCTTTATGACTTCAATTTGACCTTTCCGAAAATGAAAACTTCTGATGGTACATTTCCTGTAAGATTTGAAAATTGGAAAAAGGTCTCTGGCATTTGCAATGTAATTTCTGGAAGAAGAAGAAACGATGTTAAAAATGAGGAAAGAATTACGAGATGAATATTTCGGCGGTATTCTAAGAGAATAAAACAAATGGCTCCATGCCGTTATTATTGGTAATTATAATCTTCATAAACTGGGCGTTTGAATTAACTTTATAATATTTGTCCTCTGAGTCATTTCAACAATTCTACACCCCCCCCCTTCCACCAGTTCTTAACCTGATGACCTATGCATGATTCGCTGTAGGGAAAGTTATTTCCACAGATGTCAATCCATTGGTAGACAGATTATATATTAGCTCATCTATGAAAATTTAGTGTCTTATTGCTTTGTCAATTAAGTTTATAAAACCACTGTATTGATTGGATAGTCATTTCGATTTAAGGACTTAGTCATTCAGTTCAAACTGGCATCTCTTTTCAACTTACAGTAAGTGTTGCAAGGTTTAATTCTAATAAATAGTTGTGAAGGCCACTTTAGATGAAAGACAATTAGGATCAGTTACCTGCTTATAATTCTCAAAGTCTAACTCTTTCTCCAAAGATATCCAACCCGTTTTATCATCAATTGAGAACATTTGGCTGAATTCTGGATCAGTCAATGTGCTGATGGAATAGGAGATATCTGCATTGATGCCAAGATCGGAATCGGTTGCATTTACCTGTAATATAATAATGCTTTGAAGGATTAATTATTATTAAACATTTATGTTCGATTCTAAACATACAATGCATACGCAGTTTACTTGGCATCAGTAAAGATCACTCTAATGTCTAAGCATTTAGAGCAAACAAATTGAAATAGATGACAGACCATTGAGAAATGCAAATTATCAGGTGCAGAAATTTGCTTGAAAATCCAATTTAAGTTTTGAACGTGAAATGTCAATTAGTAGACTCCTCATATTTTATCTTAAGGCCTTTTTATTGGCAAAAAAATCGATTTAGAAATAAATCCATTTACATAGGATATGAAATTCAAACGTTTATTTATGCTGATCGATTGAGTTACACTGATAGTACATGCTGGTAATAGTTTGTGAAATATTAACAGTTACGTTTTCTAAAACACTTTGAATCGACCATATGCTTACAATAATAAAGTTTTAAAATTTGGCTAGACAGTACAGAAGCTTTTTCAAAATCTCACCTTTTAAAATATTATCCTACTCTATTCTTCCAAACACGTAGATATAGTAAATAAAAATTCCACTTGATATTATTATAAGTTTTCGTGCTAAGTCATAAAGGAAAATGAAGAGGAAAATGAACGAAGACGTTAATTTTCGTTTCCAATTTCAGTTGAAACAGAAAAATATTTAGATGAAAGTATAAGAGAATATCTCACTTTTTTAAATGAGCATTTATTTTTAAGTATTTCTTGAAATTATGGTGTGTTATGGGTTATTCAAGAGAATCCATATCCGTTTGCCTAAAATCTTTCGTTAACGGTAATTTGCAGATGAAGCATTGCTTCAATTATTATTTTTTTAATGAAACCTTTGTTTGATCGCTTTGACAGTCAGTTCATTCTGTGGAGGTGTTTCGATTATTGGATTTCACGATTCAAAATAGCTTCAGGTGACTTTGAGACCTGTCAAAGGCTTGCCCGTGGTTTTCAATACCTTCATTATCGTATCTCTTCTTAATGAACCAGAATTCAAGTTATTCATCACAGTGCTGCCCACTTATCCAAGTTCTATTTAATTTGAATAATAGGTATAGTTTCAGACCCTTTTCATTCTTTTGCTCCAAAATAATGGAAGGAAAAAATCTTAATAGCCAGAGTTCTTGCCTATATTGGAAACAATTGAGCTTCCAAATCAACTCTACCAAAATGAAGGTAAAAGGTTCTGAAAGTAACCAAATGAAAATTACTCCAATATAGTTCGTCCCCTATAGGGAAGTCCTTTACTTTAAATGTATCTGTTCAATTAGACGAAATATCGAAAAATTTAGTCAAATTTATAAAATTTTAACAACGAAAACTCCCCAAAATCTATTTAAATCTTATCATAACCTAAAGTTGGCCGTATTTTATGAGAATGATTGGCTTCTGGTGCGGCCGAAAGCATGGATTCCCACTGAATTGTTTAGCGCAACAGCTGTTCCACGTGAATTTATGGAATTATGAAATTCACTTTCAAAATCGCTTTTTTTACTTCTCCTGCCTGCTTGATAATAATTGGCTGCGGAAAAACACGGCATAGTTTGCACAAAACTAAACAGATGTCAGTTGATTTAACTAAATATTTTTCTTCAACCAATGAGAGATTTTTCCCATTTTTAATCAATTTACTTATGCTTAATTGCCAGATATGTCACTTCCTTTGACTCACGCTTAATGGCTTTAATTTTAAAATTCATGTAATGTTTTTTAACTTTAATGCACTGTTCTATTAATTATATTATTTTCATTATTATTGTTTGTTTTCTTTCCTATCGTCAAAAATTGAGAGCTTAACACTGTGATACTTTTATTTCGCTTATTTACAGTTCTATTTATTTTTCATCTAAGCAGGGGGTGATTCATTTTACTTTGTTTTAATTCGCTTTAGGTTGTAATTGAAAAGGCGTCATAAAAATGACTCGTAACCAAAAAGTGCATCCCCGCCAACAGACAATTTCCAACTCGATTCCATTTACGTCATCAGTCAAGTATGACCTGCTCTTTTCATGTTGACAACCTGGAAAAAAAATTGTCGCAGACCCAGATTTCAAATGATATCCAATCGTCAATGACATGAAGTCGACTTTTATTTGCTTAGTCATTGTTATTGTTTTACGCAAATATCCGAAATTAACTATAACGTTGCTTTGTTACTGCGATCGCACAATTTCTGTGAAGAAACTAACCAACACACACACGCACGTGTTCTTGAATAGAACCTAACAAGGGAGTTTGTTGAAAATTTTCACCAACCATTTTCTACTTATTCTTAACCGAATTTAGCTAGTAATGTAACTTATTCGCGTTGCGAATTCCGCTATTTGTATTACAAATGAATTGCATTTAGAAAGCTGAATAAAAAAAGTTAAATTCATAAACTGTTTGTACTGTAGACGAAACAAGAGTTGAAGATGAAATTGAAAAGAGAGGGAATAAAAGCAAAAAATTTTCATCTAATAAAAAAATTCTTCTGAAATTTTATTGAAACCGGGCAATTTGATTTCCTTTAACTCAATAAGATTACAATTAGATTTATCAACAGTCCAAATGCATGTGGAGAGATGAATTTTTTAAAAAGAGTTTAAAGACGCATTCGGCTTTGAAATGTCTTTGAAGCAAGTTGACTGTGACGACGTGTGATAATTATCAAAAAGTGCAAACTTTCATGTAAAATGTCATGTTTGATGTTATGGGAGAGAAGTTCGTGCTAATGTTCAAAATTAACGCTAAAAGATACAGTCAATTTTGAATTACCTGAATTATTGGAGTCAAGATATTGGTATCCTCTGGAATGGTTACAATGTATGTTGACTCCTCAAAAACTGGATCATTATCATTTACATCCTCAACGCTGATTGCAAGACTGACAGATCCAGACTTTGATTCTAGACCTCCATCATGGGCAATAATGGTAAAATTGTAGCTAGATTCAGTTTCCCGATCAAGCTCCTTCCTAATGTAGAGGCATAGTTTCGACGTGGATGCATTCCAAACAACGTCGAACTCCGGAGTATCTGGCCATATCTCATATGTAAGGGCACTATTCACACCGGAATCTCTGTCAGTAGCTGAAGGAATGTCAATCGCGCTATCTAGAGGCAAGTTTTCAGGAATTGAGAGTGCCATCAAAGAGCTATTCTAAAAGAAGTGATTGAAATACGGTCAGGAAGAACTATAATTTGTCCATATTGCATACTGCTATATCTGGAATACGTTCTAGATTGAATTCTCGGCACAAAATGATCATTAGCATTCCAAAAGAGATTAATTAACTGCGAGCTACTGACATTTGTCAAAAGAAAATATGCCAGAGAAGCAAACATATTTTGTAGTCAACAAGTTTAATCTACAAAGCATCCAAATGCTTTATCACATATTCGTTTTGAAAAGGTTTTATTATAACGAATCTTTATTGACAGAATGTAATGTGAATGAAATATTTGTTCTATTTTGTACAAAATGGTTCATATTCTTCTTTTCCATTATTTTCATTAAATTTTGTTTTTTCTGTTAAATTTAACGGTAATTGTTTCAATATGTTCAATAATTAATAGAATGATCTTAATTATTATCGGTGAAATATCTATAAAGATAAGAATACCTCTGCAAATAATGGAAATTTACTGCCTACATCACATCAGAGGAGTTTTTTTAAAAATCCAGATATAATAATTGTTTGTGCATATATTTATGCAATAAATTTATAAATATAAAAGCTATTGAAATATATTTTTGTTCCAATATTATCTTACTTTATTTAAATCCATGACGGTAGCACTTTGTAAACTCCATTCGGGTGCGTTATCGTTAATGTCTTCAATGCAGACATGCAGTGCCAAGCGTTCTTCTCCACCGCTAATAATTTCCACTGGAAAACAGCAATACTCGGCTGTCTTAAATGCAGGCAGAGAATTCTGTTGAAGTAATTTGAGAGTCTCTTTGGCCTCATTTCTAACACATCCAGCCGCTTCCATCTCAGGATTGTCAAAATCCAACCGCTCATTGACCTTCATTAATCCGGTGTGCTCGTTAAGGCTGAAATACTTGATACTTTTTGGCATGCTGTACATATTCTCGGGGTAAAAGAACTCTGGTGAAGGCTCGATAGGTTCTTCTATTAGGACTGAGTAAATTCCACGCTTCGCATAAACCTTTGCTATGTACATAGTCCTCGAGGAACTCAATATTACATTTCCAACTGCAGTTTCCTCCTCTCGAAGAAATATGTACACTTGTGAGGTATTGCTGCCTGAATCGACCTTCTGAATGACTGGAAGTAGATAGTAGATCAACATTAAAAGGTATGGAGTTGGGTTCAATATGTTCGGTTTCATAACTGCATCGATTTGATGGCTTGTTCCTGTTCATGTACTGTACTTATCTCGTTCATGGAGAAAGACCTAAACGAGATGCCGAAAAATGAAACCCTGTACAGGTGTAGCCAAATGAAGTGAGGAAGAAGTACTAGAGGCAGTTAAAGAAGGTGCAGTGACCACTTTGGAGGTAGTTTTCGTCAAAGTGCGGACGCGCAAGTATTGTTAGTGCTGCTTATAAATTCGTATCATTTGCTCCACGCTCTCTCTCTATCATGCACTAAACGACACCACTACCACCCCCACCACCGCCACTAGCCCAGACTAGGCTTTCTGCGCCGCCACAGAAGAAACTGCAGGCAGGCAGGAGAGAAAGCGGGATGGCTAACCGGC
>UZAE01012779.1:0-14849 GCA_900617975.1 Rodentolepis nana | reverse complement strand
CAGATATTATTTCGTTTCTTGATAAGAGTATTTACGATTCTAGTCGAGGCCAATTTTGTGAATACATAGCTATATGCCTTGAGTAGGGGTGAGCGGTAGCCTTACCTCCACGTGGTGCACCCTGGGCAATGTATTCTCATACGGCATACAAGTCTATTAACCGGCGGTTGACTTCTCACTTCAAACTGTCATGGCACGACTGCTTGTCATATTCAACCACTTCCACAGTATTCATCTTACCTTTTTCTCTACCTTTGTGTTTGTCTGTCCCTTTTAAGTCCGTGAATCACTCTTCTGTTCCCCCTCTCCACATCTTGAGTCTATGTCTATTCCTCTACTCTGTGAAGTCCGAAGTCAGCTAAAGGGATACTGATAACTATCAAAACGATTGCCTATTGATATGAATAAATAAATGTCTTGAGCAAGCAAAACAAGAACTTTATAGTAATTCAGTTAACTTAAAAATACAAATTTTGATAAGTGAAATTAAAGGGCTTATGATAAAATCGAAATATCGTGAGTTAGAGTGGCATTAAGCCAATTTCAGTTCGCTCAATTGTCAAATACTAAATTCGAGTCTTAACGCTTCGTGATCACATTGACTACCGCCAAACAAAATTTGGTGTATTTGAAATATATTAAATATAATATAAACCAAATTTATTCCAATTAACATATTATTGGTATCAGTTCATATTCTATTTTAAATAAATCGTAAATTTAATTTGATTAATTAGGCTTTACAAGAATTATAACTTTCGAGTAACTTTTCAAAATTGATGGAAAGAATTGTACTGCAGTCCTTCAATTGAGGGTGTCACTTTCAATTCACCGTCTCATAATGCAAACAGAATCGGTACATTGCTTGCACTTTAATAATAATAAAATTACTGAAACGAATCAACACAACNCGAGGGGTGGGGAACAGAAGAGTGATTCATAGATGTAAAAGAGGCAGACATGAAGGCAGAGAAAAGGTAGGATGAGTACTGCGCCAGAAGTCAATCGCCAGTTAATAGACTTTTTTGCCGTATGAGTATACGTTGCCCAGGGTGCACCACGTGGAGGTAAGTCTATCACGCACCCCATAATAATAATAATAATAATTGAATCTAATTCAAAACTTTCTGTTTATTAAACAGACCGATATGGTCAAACGACTGATTTTTTATGGGCGATTAAAATCTATAACTCAAATGAGTTCAATTGGATGTTCCGTGGTGGCACGAAATTGAGGTCCAGTACGCTTCATTATCAACGCTCCAAATTTAAATTGAGAATGAAAAATCAGCCTTTATTCAGACACATTGCCTCACACTGTCGGTTACATCAAACAAAACCTACTTTTTCTGTGTTATAGATTGCTTATTCCTCTGAATCGATATCTCAATATATAAAATTTCCAATATTTTATTATTTATTTATTTATATCAAATGTCAGACGTTTTAATAGTTATCATTAGCCCTTTAGTTGGCTTCAGGCTCTGCAAAGAGTAAGAAACATCAAACAGAAATAAAATCGAGAGGGGGGAGGAAGAGTGTTCTAGAGACAGACACAAAGGTAGAAAAAGGGTGAGGTGAGTACAGTGAAAGTAGTCGAGTATGACATACAGTGCAGTGATGGTAGTTTGAAGTGAGAAGTTAACTGCCAGTTAATAGATTTTTTGACGTATGAGAATACGTTGCCTAGGGTGCACCACGTGGAGGTAAGTCTATCGCACACCCACCTACTTAATTATCATTTTTTAAGTACGGCATTAACGCTATTATCTTCCAACCTCTTCGATACATTTTTGAGAGATAAAATTGAGCTCAAAATTAAATGCTTTTGTTAACTATTGTTTCAAAGCTATTATCTTTAACTTAAAGGAGGCTGATTGACGCTTTAAAAATGACATAGGAACCACTAAACCCTTTGTTTTCTAACATTTAATCAATCAAATGATATTCTAGAATATTTCACTAAATTTAAATGAAGTCTAGTTCTTTTCTTATTTTATTTATTTAGTAAAAGGCTAGAGAACGAGTACTTAAACTTGTCGTTTCATTTTCATCGCTTTTCCCAACTATTCTTAACTTTCAATACTCGATTCAAACGATTTCCTTTATTCATTGTTCAGCATTTGAGGTGTGCGATAGACTTACCTCCACGTGGTGCACCCTGGGCAACGTATACTCATACGGTAAAAAGTCTATTATTCGGCAGTTGACTTCTCACTTCAAACTACCATCACCCCACTGTATATCATATTCGACTATTTCCACAGTACTCACCTCGCATTTTTTCTACCTTCGTCTTTGAAACACTCTTCTGCCCCCCCCCCCCTCTCGACTTTTGGTCACTTTGATGTTCCTCTTCCTCTCTGTGAAGCCTGAAGTCAACTAAAGGGCTAATGATAACTATCAAGACGCCCGCCAATTGATATAAATAATAATTGTTTAGCATTTGTTTACATTTACATTTCTTACTGTGACAATGAAGGTAGTTGGAAGCGAATGTTGAGGCTTAACTCTTATGCTCCTAGATGTTCCATAACTCCTGATTTTAAACCCTTCAATGATTATTGGCTCACCTCTTTATCATTCATACTCTTGAAACCCTGTGCACGCATTCATTCACTCCTGCCATTTAGGATCCAGCGGTTAATCTTTGCAGCAAAATGTTATGCAGAGTTTTCCTATGGCATCGATAGTATTTCGCATATGCACAGTTGCCTATTTAGCTAAAACTTGGAAAGAATTGTATTTAAGAAGATATTGCATTTTAATAACAAGTGGCAATGCGTTGCCAGACATATCCAAACTTCTCGTGTAATAATAGTGAATGAAAGAATTTCACATAATAATCAAATAATGTTCAATAGGGCAGGGGGGTGCGATAGACTTACCTCCACGTGGTACACCCTGGGCAGCGTATACTCATACGGCAAAAGTCTATAGGCTGGCAGTTGACTTCTCACTTCAAACTACCATTAACCCATTGTATGTCTTATTCGATCACAACCACAGTACTCACCTTGCCTTTTTCTCCACCTTTGTGTCTGTCTGCCTCTTTTACATCTGTGAATCACTCTTCTGTTCCCTACCCCTCGACTTTCTGCTACTTTAATGTTCCTTCCCTCTGTGAAGCCCGTAGTCAGCTAAAGGGCTAATGATGAATATCAAAACGCCTGCCATTTTAAATGAATAGATGAATGTTCAATAGGGCATAAAAACTTGAAATTCACCAGCACATTAGCACTACTAACTTAAAATATACTTAATTTTAAAATGAAAATATTTAGTGAATGTGGTATTATTATATTTTATTTATAATGATCAAGCAAGCTTAAACCTAATTGTGTATGATTGTTATGTTCTCTTTGAATCCTGATTCGAACTCGGCCAAAATTGGTCACCACGAGGGTTTCATCCACAATGGTGAAATACATTTTGCTTCTAGTTTAAGCCAAAACTGCTTATTCTTGGCTGCTGACAATGGTAAATATATGAAACAATAATCACGATTCTTGTCATTAGTTCGAATTCCAGTAAAGCTTATCTAGTCTCCTAATTTAGGTGAAAGTTAAACTTGGTTTCAGCTGAGACAGCCTAAAGATACTCAGAACAAAGAATCAAGTGTGCAGATTACATATTATGATTTTTCGTGGCTTCATAAGACAACAAAGATTGTTACAATCTGATAGACCAATTAATAACAACGGAGTACGCAAAATTTCCCTATTTACCAAAATATTCCACCTCGTAATGATTTTTTTCAAAAAATTTAAATTGTCAAAAATGAAGAGCTTGTCAAATTACTGACTTAATTTCCAATCAATAAAAATACTTATTCTTACAGAATAGGGCAGTTCAAGGGTCAGCTTTATTTACAAGTGTGTAAAATGATTAGCCCAAGTTTTTTGAACTGGTTCAAAGAGAAAACACGGAACAACCGTGTTATAGATAAATGTGTCAAATGAAGTATAATTACCAATGATCGTAAGACATTTTCTCTTGAACAAAATCTATATTTAATTTGCTTATCTCTTAATAGTTAATACTGTAAATATCGCTTATCTCCTAAATTGTTTACTCCAATTAGTATGGACTATTTTGACAGTGGACATATTTTGAGTTGAATTAATTGAAGTATTTGGCATAACAACGAGAACCTCTGTTTTTCTTTGTCAAAATTTGAATATAGAGCAGTAAAAATTGACAGTCGTACAACTTGTAAGCATTTTGAATTTATTAAAGTGTTGCTTTTCCACAGCAATTTCTACTGAATGCAATTTCGGAAATCTTAAATTGAGCCTTTAGTTCATATGAATAAAGACGACAACTAATTCTTCAATTTTCAGGCAAGAATTTTGAAAGACTTTTTTTCCATTTTTCTGCCATGAACAATAGGACGATTTAAAGGAACATGTGAAAGATAGCAACTTATTGTTCGATTAAGAAATTGTTATCCTTCCATTACTTGCCTCAACTAAGGGACATGGGAACGGAAAGGCAGTTTTTGGAACAACTTCTGCCAATCAAACTCTATTCGCAGAAAGAACTATTTCTTCGATTTAATATTTTTTGCACCCTAAAAAAATAGAAGAATATTGTGAAGAATAAGCTTACAATTTATCAAAACCTGGTTCCTGAGTCCGATATTGTTAAAACCATTTGAAAATGTGATGAAATTGAGAGCTTATTTGTGCCATCTTAATGGATATTTTTGCTCATGACAACTAACGTCAACTTGTTTGATAATAGCTCAGATTTATTCACCATTACAGAGCTCACAAGAGTCCATTTCAGATTAAATCTAGTGTTTTGTAGGATAATTTTTCGGTTTTCAAGTAGAGTGAAGAAAAATAATACACTTTCTTCCATTGATTCCTATTTAGCGCAATCTATTTATTCGCAAGCATTGTTGCGTGTGACAATTGAAATAAAAGTGATTTTCCAATCTTCATATCTAAAGCCCAAATCTTTTATATGACAATAAGTGTAACGTTCCAATGCCGCTCCGGAATTAGCAATCACCAATTTTAATATTTCTTTGCAGGGGTGCGCGATAGACTTACCTCCACGTGGTGCATCCTGGGCAACGTATAATCATACGGCAAAAAGTCTATCAATGGGCAGTTGACTTCTGACTTCAAACTGCCATGATCCCACTGTATGCCATATTCGACTACTTCCACAGTACTCACCTCACCTTTTTTCTACCTTCGTCTTTGAAGCACTCTTCTGTTCCCCCCCCCCTCTTGACTTTTTTTCCACTTTGATGTTTCTTCCCCTCTGTGAAGCCTGAAGTCAACTAAAGGACTAATGATAATTATCAGAACACCTGCCATTTGATATAAATAAATATTTTTTTGCAAAATATCGACGCCACGCCAGGAATCAAATATTGCTAGCCTCAGGGTTTCAAAACATTCTTTGATATCACTGGTGTCATAGCATCTTAACGCAGTGAACGATTAGGAAGATTCGTTGGGAGTTATGGAGTTCTGAAACAAGTGAAATCCACGATTTTGAAAATGCAGTCAGTGTCTTATAAGAGTCCACTTTCACAGGTTGGTTAAAGTTCAAAGTGGTACATGTCTATGGTATAAAAAAGTCTTTGTCATTTGTGATAATTTGTCAGCCTGATTGTATGAACACCCCCAATTCGTAAGCGCTTTCAATTTCTCAGATTTCACTTAAGTTATTGGGCACTATTAGCTAATTTACAGTGCTTGAAACTGAGCCAATTTTGGAAGGAAGCTTTCTCCATATAAAAATTGCTCAAATATCTTGAGGATATTTTAAATTAAGAAACTATAAGGTAAGGCGAGGTGAGTAATGTGGAAGGGGTCGAATATGACATACAGTGGGGTGATGGTAGTTTGAACTCAGAAGTCAACTGCCGATTAATAGACTTTTTGCCGTATGATTATACGTTGCCCAGGGTGCACCACGTGGAGGTAAGTCTATCGCACACCCCGCAACGAAACGTTCTACTGAAGAAAAATATATCCATACATATAATGCTGGCAATAGCTTTACATGAAGTAGTAAAAATAGGTGCTGTTCGAAATCTTTTAATTAATACGGTTGGCCGTTATTTACAACTTAAAACTTTCTGAGGGCTATATTTGCTGCTCTTATTATTTTACAATGTTAAGTGAGTTCAGCTAAGCTTCATCCATATTTCCATGAATTCTTTGCAATAAGAACGTAAGCTAATTGATTAATTAAAGACATCCAATTTATACCACCTATGAAGATTTAGCCCTGATTTAAAAGCCTCAATATTCAGTCTTGAGTATGAAATTTAGGGAATCAAGTATAATTTTACGCAGAACACTTGAAAACAATTTCTAAATTTTGATTTATTCTAATTATTGTCTTGGTTTTTTAATTAAATAGAAAAAGTCAAGAATTGAAATCATAATATTTCATTTGAAACGTATTTTTTATGAACGGTCGGTCAGTTTCAAGCTCTCACAACTACCTTAAAGAGCCAGTCATTTTCACTTTCCCATAAAATTCTTGTTTTTCACATGGTCGAAACTGAGCTTGTACAACCGCTATCATCAATCACAAACTTAGAAGTCCTATATCTGATTTTCGACTTTCCTGGCAAGGAGATAACATCCGAAATTCCAGCTACCCTCGTGAGGGCTATTTCCTAATTACTCTGAATATTCTCCTACGTTTTACCTTTCCCTAATGAAGTCAAAATAGAAGTCACTGTGACACTAAAGGCAATGAGCTTGCTGACACACTTGCTAGGAAGGGGACAACGATTTTGCAATGCATGGACCGGTCGATATCTTTCCACACAATGAAGGCCTTAATCAGGAGAGAATTCAAGACCTCAATGTGTAACGAACTCAAAGCTCGAACCGAGGAGAATAAGTGGACAGTGTCACTCTCCGACATAGCCGACTGGCCAAGAATCGAAGCCTTTGCTGAGTTTAGACTACGTACCGGACACGATAGTTTAGCAAAACATCTTCACAGATTGGGAGTATACACTCAACCCACATGCCCTCTATGTAACCTACAGGAGGAAATGGAGAAGACCCACCTGATTCGGTGTCCAGCCCTAAAGACAACGACGGAAAGTCAGAGATACTGGGAAGCAAGAAGACAGCTAGTGAACTGCTATTAATTAACTGCTATATATGTACCCTCCACCCATGGGGAAAGTTGAAGTCAAAATTTAAGGGTTATTGATAAATATCACAAAGCTTGCCATTTGAATAAAAATCTTTTCCTAATGTGATCACGGTGGATTATTCCACTAGTCACAAAAGGGAGATTTAGCCTATTTTCTCCTCTAGGTAGCTATATTTCATAAACAAGAAATATATTATGCCCATGTCGGTATGCCATTAGCACTTTAAATGTTTACCTATTGATAAATGACGCTTTTTATATATGTCGCTTGAGGAAATTTGCTTACCTGATTATTCAAGCACCGATCAAGCACAGTGAGAAATTCAATCAACCTGTCAAAGAACAGAATTTCTTCATCTACTTTTTGTTCCAACATCATTAAAATTTGCTTTTAAGTTTACATTCTTTTAAATGTGGAAGATTTAATGATAACAAGCAATTAAATTTTGCATAAATTTTGTACCTAACCTCATTTTGGAACACACTGTTGGACAGAAACTTAAGAGCAATTTTAATGTCTACCAATTTTACTAAATATGGGGTGTGAGATAGACTTACCTCCACGTGGTGCATCCTGGGCAACGTATACTCATACGGCAAAAAAATCTATTAACCGGCAGTTGACTTCTCACTTCAAACTACCATCACCCCACCGTATGTCATATTCAACTACTTCCACAGTACTCACCTCACCTTTTTCTACCTTTTATACCTTTGTCTTTGAAATACCCTTCTGTTCCCCCCCCCCCCCCCCTATCGACTTTTTACCACTTTGATGTTCCTTCCCCTCTGTGGAGCCCGAAGTCGACCATCAAAACGCCTGTTATTTGCTATAAATAAATATATGTTACCAAATATTTTCATTTATAAAATTCGAATTGCAAAGAAGGATAAGCTACATTCTCACATTCAATTTAAACTCAAATTATTCCTGCTAAAGTGTAAATCATAATGTCTCAGATATAAAATTTAAGGGCTAGTCGTCATTTCAACAATAACGGGAAGGAAAGATTCATTAATATTTACTCTTTTAAGGAAATGTTTCTTAATTATTCATATTTCCATTAACACCTCGGTAAATGGCCTACACTAACAATTTTGCCATATTATTAAATGAATCAACACAAGAAAAATTTTTGCCCTCTGAAGGAATGAGATCGGTTGCGAGAAAATTATATCGATGATAACGAGTTGGCCTCGAAAAGATGCCAGAATTTTGGATTTAAATTCTTTGATATTTATGAAATTGTTAGCTCGGGCTAGAAGTTTCAAATCTCAATACTCGTCCCTTGGGTTAGAGTAAATGCTTGAATGTCATGTTCAACGCCTATTTGCCAAGTGTTTAAAACAAATAAATTTATTTAACGCTTAGACAGGCAAATCGTGTGAATAAATTGGGGAAATTCATTCGAATATTTGTGTGGGTAACACCCTCTTATTAACAGTAGTAAGCTCGAAGAAAAAAATGATAATATCTTCCTGTTTTGGGTGGAAAATTTTATTATTGCAAGTTCAAAAAAGTGAGTATCGTAAATGATATGACTGGCTATTCAAGGTAATCGAGGTGCGATTAACTTCATGAATTTGAAGAGAAGCAAAGAAGCTTGCCCAATTCAAATAGCGGAGCACTAAGGCAGTACCTTTAAAATTTAAAGCGCAAAAATTGGATTTTCAAATTAAATGAATGAAGAATAAACTGAATCCCTGACTCTCTGTACCCGTAAAACTCTTCAAAACTATTTATATTTTCTGCCTTAAGACGTGCTATTTAACATTCCTTTATTAATTAATTAATAATTAATTTATTATCATTAATTAAATGGCAGGATTTATGCCAGTTATCATTAGCCCTTTTGTTGACTTCGGGCTTCACAGAGGGGAGGATCATCAAAGTCACAAAAAGTCGAGAAGGAAGTGGGGTGGAGAAGGGTGATTCACAGATGTCAAAGAGGCAGACACAAAAGTAGAGAGAAAGGTGAGGTGAGTACTGTGGAAGTGGTCGAATATGACCCGCAGTCGAATCATGGTGGTTTGAAATCAACTGCCGGTTAATAGACTTTTGCTGTATGAGTATGTGTTGCCATAGTTAAGTCTTGAATAATTGTAATATAGCATATAAGGATCAGGGGTATGGAATAACAAGGAATTTACACCTAGTTGTCATATATATATATATATATATATATATATATATTCTGCTTAAAAAAACCTTTCCGGTTCAGATTTACTGTACGGCGTAAAAAAAGTCAAAATGATGCCCCATATTGCATGTGTCAATCACTCCGACGGTCACACCTACAAATCGGAGATCTGAGTTCCAATGAAACAAAAGGTGTAATTTATGAAAATATAAACCCCCTCGTCATAAATATCGATTCCTAAGAAAATTCGGTGGATACATTCCTTTATTTTCAATAAATTTTACGAAGCTATATAGGCCAGACTTAACATTTATTTCAATTTAAATTTGAATTAGCATTCTTCTCTAATTATCCTTTGTACTTAGATCAACTCTAGTGCTATTTGAAATAAGAAACAATTTATTGCACTTTATCATAGGAAGGGGAAAAATCGTCCATTGACATAGTGTCAATGAAAACAGGAGTCTGGAAATCAGAAAAATTCCTCGAAAATCATTTGGCCTGCCAACTTAGAACTTTTAGTTTTGATTAATTTCATCTCATCGTATTAGAATCGCTTTCATTGGGATTGAAGACTTTCTACTGCATTGGTTCTGCATAGGAAGCTCTTTTAATAGACCGAATTTACTTATTTGGCTGGTCACCTAGAGACTTGTGGAGCAAGAGTTTTCTGGCCCTTTGTAAAAATGCTTCAATTTGGGTAGAATCGATGGCACTCTCATGTCCACGATAATGATAATCCATCTTTGCACCTTCTTTCATGGCGCGAATGCTACCTATTATTGCGAAGGACACGTTCCTTAGTAGGAATCGTCATCAATTACCTCCTGAATTTTTCTTCATTTGCGTAAAGTTGCGTTAAATTTATTTATATCAAATGCCAGGCGTCTTGGCGGTTATTATTAGCCCTTTAGTTGACTTCAGGCTTCACAAAGGGAAGGAATATTAAATTGAAAAAAATCGAGAGGGGGGGGGGAACGGAAGAGTGTTACAAANTTTTCTTCATTTGCGTAAAGTTGCGTTAAATTTATTTATATCAAATGCCAGGCGTCTTGGCGGTTATTATTAGCCCTTTAGTTGACTTCAGGCTTTACAGAGGGGAAGGAACATCAAATTGAAAAAGTCAATAGGGGGGGGGGGGACAGAAGAGTGTTTCGATGATGTAAAAGTGAAACACAAAGGTAGAACAAAGGTGAGGTGAGTACTGTGAAATATTCGAATATGGCATAGAGTGAGGTGATGGTAGTTTGAAGTGAGATGTCAACTGCCAGTCAATAGACTTTTTTGCCGTATGAATATACGTTACCCAGGGTGCACCACGTGGAGGTAAGTCTATCGCACGCCCCAAGTTGCGTTAAACAGCATCAGTTTTAGCCTTTTTGGTTTGTTTACACATCGATTGATGCCTAATTGTTCTCTAAAACACATACTTCAATGTGTCTTGGATATGAAATCCTTTATTTTTGTTTAACTCAGTAAAACACTCATTGGAATCACCATTTCCCCTTTAATTTTCGTTAATTTTTAAATTTTTCACTTGATTTAATAAGTTGTAATTATTCCAATTACTAGAACCTACTTTCCTCAATTTCGGTGGAAACAACTTTGGCATAAAATGTGAGCTCGTTAGATTCCTAGGTGATTATTGTTTAATTGCTCTCTAACACATATCTCTGGTTTTATTACCTCGGACCTAATTAATGTTCAAGAGTAGTAAAATGGTGGGAAACACTTGATTTATCCCTTCTTCGTATCGAATTCAGGCATGATCACTGCCTCTTGTATTTGTAACGCTCTGACTCTCTCGTAGTTATCATACACAATCATTATTATTATGATAGGTATCATTAGCCCTTAGTTGACTTCATGCTTTACAGAAAGGAAGAGGAACACCAAAGTGGCAAAAAGTAGAAGGGGGGACAGAATAATGATTCACAGACACAAAGGTAGAAAAAAGATGAGTACTGTGGAATTAGTCGAATATGAAATGCGGTGGGGTCTTGGTGGGGTCTTGTTACCGTTAAAGTAATAGAGTGGGGTGATGGTAGTTTGAAGTCAGAAGTCAACTGCCGATCAATAGACTTTTTGCAAGTCAGAAGTCAACTGCCGATCAATAGACTTTTTTGTCTTTGAAGTCAGAAGTCAACTACCGTACAGTGGGGTCATGGTAGTTTGAAGTGAGAAGTCAACTGTAGGTGAGGTGAGTACTGTGGAAGTAGTCGAATATGACACAGTAAGGTAAGATGATTACTGTGAAAGGGGTCGAATATGACATAAGTGAGGTGATGGTAGTTTGAAGTGAGAAGTCAACTGCCTTATTAATAGACTTTTTGCCGTATGAGTATACGTTGCCCAGGGCGTAGGTAATAGACTTTTTTGCCATATGAGTATACGTTGCCCAGGGCGCACAAATAGATTTTGCCGTATGAGTATACGTTACCCAGGGGGTCATGGTAGTTTGAAGTCAGAAGTCAACTGCCGGTTTGTGTGAGTACTGTGAAAATGATCGAATATGACATGGAGTCAGCGAGTACTGTGGAAGTAGTCGAATATGACATACAGTGGGGCGAGTGCTGTTGAAGGGGTTGAATATGACAAGCAGTCGGGCTGATTGGTAGTTTGAAGTGAGAAGTCAACTGCCGGTTGATAGACGTAGTTTGAAGTCAGAAGTCAACTGCCGGTTGATAGACTTGATGGTAATTGAAGTCAGAAGTCAACTGCCGATTAATAGACTTTTTTGCCGTATGAGTATACGTTGCCCAGAGTGCACCACGTGAAGGTAAGTCTATCGCACACCCCGCATTATAATTATGTATTGCAGGAACTGAACATCATAAATTCCGGGTAAACACCTAGAATTGGATGTAAATCCAAAAGCCAATTAAACCAACACGATAGAACAGTGAATACCTTAGTAGGGCATAATAAAAGGCCTGATTTAACATGATCAAATTGTAGACACTGAGAGTATACAAACTATACTTTGGTGAGGTTAATAGCCTTGAAGGCCATTTCCATGAGTATATGTACCACAAATGATGTGGGTTTCTGTTTTCTTAAAATCGTGTACATTTCAATACCTCTCTCAATATATTAAATAAGATCTCTCTTTCATTACGATAAGTAGCACTAAAAATTCAGGCTTTACGCTTCTCTTTATCATTCCAAACACTTCGGTTAGATTTTTTGCCATTAGAGCAAACTTTGACCGATCAGTTCTAATCACTGCCTTTTAAAATTAATAAAAATCGGGTTTAAAATCTGATCCTTCTTTATTTTGAATCCAATTGAGCCTCCAAAGCATAGTATTTAATAAAGCAAGAAATGAATGAGAGTTTGACATTTTACGAAATTCCTCAGTGGTTTTTAAGATGAAATACTGTACTTATTTGTTTTAAGTAGGGTATATTTTCTTATAACTATCCCATTACAAAATGTTCCTTTTATTTTGCAAATGTTCTACTTATTAGAAGCAGGGAAGCACGAACAAGTTTGATTTAGATCCCAGTGATTAAAGGCAAAACACTCAACAGATATTTTTGACATATGCATGGAGTAAACGTGCATCTTAATGACAAAATAATCTTGGCAGTTTGGTATTTTTATAATAATTAAACAAAAAATATTTCTTGCTTATTTTAGTTGCATAAATAAAGCAAGTTAGCTTTATTCTTTTTTCAAAAATACTGGAGTTATGAGCATATCCGAAATCAAATGTGTGAAATTTATGCTTGCCAATGAAACATTAAATTAATATTTTTTAATATATTAAACGAATAGAATTCTCTTCGGAAATGTTAATTAAGCATCAATTATATAATTCATGAAATATTTAAATTATGTCTACTTATAGTAATATTTTAAATATATTTTAACTGGAATTTTACGTTGAAAGCGAGAGATGCTGACCGTAATAGCTAGAATTTCTTAGAACAGTGACCTACCTTAATTAACTTTATTATACCAATTTCAATTTTTATCGATCAGTAGTTAATACAATTGATAAGAAATTAATTTAGGTTAACTTGCACGAGGCAAATTTGCACTCAAAGTCAGACGAAAAAGAATTTAAACTGAAGATGGATAAAGATAAAATGCTTGTCCTTATAACCATTGATAACGTTTTATTTAAAGTAAAGCCAAAACACTGTGCAATGTCAAAAGTCTTATGGCGATTATGTAACCGTATGTCTGTCTCATATATTTTTTCCAACACTTTGTTTATTTCATTGAACCTCTTTTCACAAAATTAGAAAATAAAGAAACACTATCATGCCCAAAAAGTATTACTGTGCATTCTTCGACTTTCGAGAAGATTGTATACTGGCTTCAAAACCATGACTACGAGTACATAAATTTGGAGAGCTTGAAATACGAAGATCTTAGTGAATTTGACAAAAAGTTTCTTAACGTTGATGATGTTACTCTGGTTAATATTTATAAAGATGCTCATTTACTATTGATCGATCAACTTATTGAAATATGCGCCATACACTTGGCTCAACGTCTGGAAACAAAATCTGTGGAAGAAATTCGGGAGCTTTTCCATGAATTTGACGACTTAAAGCCAGGGGAAATAGAAGAGATACAAAAAGAAGCTGAGAAACTCAAAATTGCCTATTAATTTTTACACCAACTGTGAAAAAATATGAAATTAACTTGGTGCAATAATATTTTGTTTTTTGTTATCATTTTCCCCCTGAAGTTAAGCTTGTATCTTACCCTGACAGATAGTGAAGATTAACTGTAAGTCATTATATCCAGTGAAAGTTTTTGGAGGTACAAATATTAAACATAATTTAGTTTATAATGTGTAATTCTTCTTTAACGATAAAATTATTAAAAAAGTCGTTCCCAGATGAAGAATCCATGTTGTAAATACATATGAGAAAATATTGATATCTGAAGCATTATAGACAAAATGTGATTTAAATACCATCATTTTGCGCCTTCAAAGTCTCTAAGTTATTTTATCGATTTTCAGTGTATCTAACTACACTATGTTTGAAATCTAATTCAAATCGAACTTCCATTTACGAAACTGTCCGCAGTAGACTCATGAATAGCCAGTTTACTACTTCCACATTCCTCGACTTATTAGCCAACGAACAATACGTAGTTAGCCAATTCGTAAGGGCTATGTTACATCGTGTGTGTGGGACACGTCATCGCTTAATGCGTCATCGCATGCCTGCACGACAGGATTGGGAGATGCGGCCGTACAAACAGTGGCCAATAAGTAGTCTCGGTTTGTTTAACCTAATCCGCCATCCTGATCATGATTGAGCTCCCCCCCCTGTACACTTTAACCACAATGATCCTACTGGATAAACGTGTTCCGTGCTATATGTCTGTTTCCTCTATAGCTGGACCGTGGCTTAGCTAGTTTTGGGAGCCTAGCTAGATGTAGGAGGATCTGCCACAGAGATTTCTGAGTAGGTCAGGCTTTGCTAGTCTAAAAATCCGCTATAAGTAAGAATTTGATCAGTTCTTACAGCAAATTCAATTTCCATATCAAATCGCTATCCTGTTCCCCACCCCTCGACTTTCTGCTACTTTGAT